>JAPYZP010001101.1:0-35649 GCA_030522985.1 Torymus sinensis | reverse complement strand
ACAAACTTCTAACACTTATATTCATGTTTCTAGAGAGATTTAAAGAAATCGAAAATTTTACTATTACAAAGCTTCCTCTAGGAGGAAGCAAAAATACAATGATTCTGTAAAATGAACTTTCTCTATACGAGTAGTAAATAATAAATAAAGCATATATATCTAAAGTATCTCTTATCATTAACTTCCCTAAATGATAATGACCTATAAGTGTAGGTAAAAACTGAGCGCGCAAATCAGGAAATCATTAAAGTCTACTTTCTTGCTGAAAGACCGCAATGAAGCGTGCTGCACGAGCCGGGATATCACATCGTTAATGTGGAAAAGTTCCTCGTCCATTAGTCTGCAAAAACAGTCGTTTAATAATAAGCGAAAATCGGAAATTAAAAGTCTTTTAACGACGTCTCGACAAAGATCAGAGCCATGTCTGCAGTTTGTTATCCAAAATTTGTTCGATAACGAGTGTGGGCGATGCATCGCAACGCCGCGCTGTCATTCCAATAGCCTACGGAGTCATCCAGGCGCCGTCTAGGCCCGGAAATATGAGCCTCCGCCGGGAGGTCAAGTACTCGCGCTCCGAGGGAAGATAAAGCCCTCATCGAGCCGAGTTTGTAAGTTTTGGAGGCCGAGCTCTCGAAACATCCGACTCGTCGACTTTTCTGGCTGGCCGATTGCGAGCCCGACGGCGCCTCGTGGCCGCCGTGTGATGTTGTCAAATATTGTGGGTGGAAAGTCGTTAATGGGATTACTTAACGCTGGAAAGCGATCCTCTCCGATGCCCGGACACAGAATGGGCCGTAATAAACGCTGCGGGTAATGTGCCGGACGGCTCTTTAACGTCCCTCCGGCAACTGGAAAGTTTGGAGGGCGGATTTTTTCGTAATGCTAAGTCGAGCAGTGCACTTAAGATTTATGGTAGGTAATGTATACCTCTGCGCGTATATAAGCTGCGTGCATTGGAAATATGATTTTCAATGAGAAGCCCCTCATTGTCAAGACATTTTAAAAACGAGACGTAGGCATGACTTTCGGGATGTCAGCATCCTCTGATGAGCTTTCCAAATTTTTACTTTCAACATTCATTTCCCTTTTATAAATCAATGAAATATTACTCAGTTTCTCGTTATTTCAAACTTAAAAAACACAATAATTAACATAAATTAAAAGGTAAATGATCCATTCATGCGAAAAAGTGACGTTATAATAATATTAGTAAAGAATTGCTAAAAATTAATAAAAATTTTTATTACTTACTCGACATAGCATTTTTAGGTAATAATTGAGAAAATCTTATACCTGAAACATAAATAAAGAATTGTTAGTTTTTATTTTAAATATTATTATAAATATTATATTATGTTATTCAATTAAACAAATAATTAAATATAATAAATAATGTAAAATAAAGCAGTAGTATGCATTATTAACAATATTGTATTGTATATTGTAAATATTGAAATTTATGAAATAAATATTACATGTATATATTATATGAGAGACGGCAGTGAAAAAATGTTTGTGTAGGCTTAAAAATGTTGAAATCTTTCGCAACGCTCTAAATCAATCTGAGCAAGAAACAGTTCTCAATTATTTCCTCGTTCGTTTGTCTATTTCCGCGCGTGCACTCGTAGACATGAAAACAGCGAAGAAAGCAGCAGCAGCAGCAGCAGCAGCACTCGAGTAGCACAATAAATTCTCGAGCGGGGAGAAAGCAAAAAAGCCGAGGTGTGCAGCACAAGGCTCGCGGTAAATAAAGCTCCTCGAAGCCGTAAAGCACTCGTTTCTCGCCTAACGTACTTTCGAGAGCGCGCCCTCGACGCGCAGCTTGACGCCACAATGAACGATAATTATTCTCTCCAGCGATGATTTCACGGATGACCGAATATTCGTGCCCCGGCCGAGGCGAGCTCGCGGCCCGAGTCAAGAGCGAAAATGCACGCTCCTGCTTCCGACTAGCGCGCGCTTGGCAATCGACTTCTTTTAATTAAGGAGAATGAACTTGTAATAAGTGCGAGCCGCGCTCAAGATCGCTGCCCACGACAGCGCCCCAGTGGGGTATCATTAGTTTCGTTAAAATAGCCCCGGCGAAATGCTGACAGAATTTCTCCCGTGCTGTGTTGCTAGCGATCTGGAATTTATTTACACAGCAGACCGTTTGTTATTTCAGCTAAATTCGCTTTATACGACCTGTGCAATTACAACTTATATATCTCGCCGCTATGGCTTGCGCTATTTACTATACTTTATTTAATAACTAGTCTTGTGATGACACACGCAATTTTTCAGATCAAAATGACGAAATAATTTTAATTTAATAACAGAAAGTGAGTTTGACTTTTCGAGCGCTGCACTACGAAAGTGACAGTTTTCAAAATTCCATTACTCAGCAGTTTCAATGAATGTTATGCAATTTTTTCAAACCTAAATTCATGATCTATGTAACTTCTAACGCGTAAAGAATACATAATATAAAACCATATCAGATATTGGGAATGGACGGTATTTACTTTTATGCAAAATAACATTTTCAGAAAGACTTTAATTTGAGTAAATATTATCTTGCCATTTTACAAATAAAAGCATCACAATGTTGTCAGATATTTTCTTTTAATTGGATGAAAACTGTCCCAAACTAACAAGATTATTATTAACACTTTAAAGACTATACGGGTCAAATGTGGTAGTAAATTTCTTCCCTGAAGTGCTATAATGAGACCCATACCAGGTAATAAGGATAATTTTATTAAACTTTCTCCGTTGAAACTAAAGTATAACCTAATAATTCTTTTTATTATTTTGTTGGAATTATAATGAATGTAATTTCATTAAATGTTATACAAAATTATCAGAAACAATCTACTGCTATTAATAGATCTGACAGATCGAAATATGTTAGTTTTCAATAAATTATTATTTTCGCTATTTTGTATAAACAAAAGTAAGTTTGAATAGATAAACCACGTATAATGGGCCCCATAATTAATGGATCATAAAACGTTCGAAACAAAATGTTTCCTAGTACTATATGTACGAGTCACAAATGATATACCCATTTTTCATAGAATTGTATAACTTTAATTAAATAATAAATTATTTGATATTAAAAAAAACTAAAGCTAAACAGATCGACGTATTATAAGTAAGAAAATGATTAAACACTACTATCCCTTACAGTGTTAATTAATAATGTAGTCATTAAAAGTTTGAGCGTTGAAAAAAATTGACATTTGCATACTAGAGTCATTGAGAAGCTTTGAGTACATCCCTTATAAGAATGTTCCGCATATTAAGAAGCAGGAGTGAAAGGCTTAAAAGGAATCACGAGGCCATAATTTATGGATTAGCCAACTCTTGGGACGATTGTCGTCGCCTCGCTGTGAAAAGACGGGGGCGCAGATCGTCAACTGAAAATTTCCATAAAAATATGGGATAATGGCGGCGTGTGTGCAGCAACGTTCCAATTATGGCCTTCCAGCCGGCTCGGCTCTTCCTCCACACCAGCACTCCTCTCTAACCGATGCGCCGCTGCGTTCCCTAAGCCCCTCTACCGCTCACACACGTGCAACGTCTCCCGCTCGTCCCGACGCTCTTCAAAGCCCTAATTCCATTAAAAGCAACGGCTCGAGTAAGTACGCGCGCGCGCCTCGCGAAAGAGAAACAAAGGGACTCCCCGCAAGACATCTTGTTATTACCAGGCCATACATCGCGCTTCGCTGGACACGCGTCCAAAGTCATCATCCTGCAACATCCGTCCGTCCGGCAACGGCGCGACGAGTTGTTGTCGACAAATTGGTGTGCTCGAGTGTGCGGTCCCTCGCCTTTTCTCTCTCTCTCGAGGGGTTCCACAATAGAGACACATGCCAGTAGGTACGAGCGGACGCGAGCGCGCGCCGAGGACCTCCGCGAAGACGGGGGTAGCGCGTGCCACATGCCGCGTCTTGCCCCCCATAGTCAGAGGCGCCGATCGCAGCCAAGCATGAAAATTTAATACCGTACAGAGGCGCGCGCGTCTCCACGCGTTTTCGCACATGCGAGGAGGAGCCGCGGCGGCGCGCCCTCTTCTCTTCTTCGCCGGGTTCTTATGTACTTGTCCTGACTCCCGTTTGCAACGGCCGGGCCGGCCCTGCTCGAGCAGGCGGCATGGCCGGTAGACTTGGCGAGGGGCACGCGCAAGAGCTTCGTGATCGGAGGCGACCAGGGGGGATGCGGGCAGCCCCGACTGCCCAGAAGCGTCAAATCGGCGCGCGACGCCTTTGGAGGCTGGGGAGATTATCATAAGTAATGCAATCAGGATTTGCGCCGATGACAGCGAGGAGGAGCAGGAGACGACGCCGGGGCAGGCCGAGGGAAGATGCGTTGAGAAAATATTTTGCTGGCGTGTTATTTTTCAGGAATTACGAACGCCTGGCTCTGTTTTTATTCTCGCGTTCATGTGTTTCGCTAAGATCCTCGTGATTTAATACTTTAGATTTTATCGCTGTACGATGTCGCAGCTTGGCTACATAATTTCCGCAGCACCTGCATCTGTACTTCTGAGTGATTAATCAACCAAAAGAATTGAATAATCCTCCTTTAGTTAACTATACATGTATACAACAAAAGGGAAATTTGTTGAATGTTTTTAAAAAAAGATAAATTTAAAAAAGAATATCAACTAAATTATTTCGAAATTGTTCCTTGTAATGAATGTTTGAAAAAAAGTTTTCAAATAACGTAATATGACATAAAGTAATTTTATAGTGACGCAAGGAGTGGTATTTATGAAAACGTATCGTCTTCTTACAGTACACATTATACCTGTCGCAGCAAAGACTGTTTGTAAAAGATTGAATCTGTTTTCACTTTGAATATTCAAATTAAATAAGGAAGTACTGATTATGTATATATAATTCAGACGCAACCAAGTACAATGTATACGCCGTAAACATATTATGTATGCGTATATAACCAATCGTCGCGAACAGACTATTAAACTACAGTTGTGCAAAAATAATGTTTTTCCGCGATAATGAGGCATCAGGCAAGAGTCTGTTGCGAAAAGCAACAATCCTCTAACTGTAAAGGTGCAAAGCGTCGGTAACTCTTCGGAATCGCCGATGAAATTCATTATAGCGGCGCAGTGAACGTCTTCGCTCGAGTACACCGCGCACACGCCAACGAAGATATTATTACGCGATATTGAATTGTATAATTGAATCCTTAAGCGGCGCGCGTACAAGTCTATCGCCATTAATTTCTTTTAAAAGCCCGTGTAAATCTTTTAAAAGAGCGCGTTTCTGCACCTCCTCGCACGCAGGCATATAAGTATTCCGGCAAAGTGCGCCAAGGAGAGAATCGAGTAGGAGAACCCGTTGGCATTCCCACGGCGCCGGCGCGCGAGATGCTACTCGATCACTTTCGCTATTATCTAACTTCGAGGATTGCGAAAACCCGCCTCGAAGTGCGCTCGCGCCCGGCACCTCCTATTATACGTACATGAATGCACCTATACGCGCGCAAGTCGCATTTTCTGGCTCTGCCGAGGAAAAAAAGCTGGCGCGCGAACGTAAACCAAGTGCTCAATCCGTTGTTCTCGCTCGAGTTTGATTTATATGACGTCTGCATAGATGTTTTCATTTTCTCGACTATGCCGCCTTCTCGCGTCAATGCTCGATGCTGAAGGATTTACAAACGTATGACCGTTGCGCTAGAGACGAACGGTCACGAAATGCGCGTGGATTTACTATGGAAATTTATGTAACATTAACTCAATATTCCATCGAATGTAGCCAAATATTTTCATTACTTCGGTAGAAGCCAAAATACACGTACACATAATTAAAAAATATTTATCATTTTAAACTTGTACTAATAATACGACTAGGAAATGTAAAAAGTCATGTAAAAATAAAAATAGTATCATATTAATATAAAAATTTTATTTTCAGAGGAATAATGTTAACACGTACCATACATGGACAAAAATAAATAACTATTACGATTAGAATGAAAGAAGGTTCATTTTACTCACAATACTATCGGTAGAAACAGCATTAAAGAAAAATAAAATCTTCCTTTTGTTTAAGTGGAATTGTCACTACATTCTAATACATTGAAGCAGCTTTACAACAAATGGAGGTTCGACTTTTTTTTAAAAGGCTATTTGTACGAATAGTCCATTTTTTAATGAATTTTGAACTCTTTATACTCAGTGAAAATTATATTCCTACTACAAAAAAAAAAAAGTTATTTTTACTTATTTCATAGTGCCATTTCAGCTTTTTTCCAAATCAGTTGATTTAGCTGGTGCAAAAGGGTTACATTATAACTTCTTTTCCGTGTAGTCATAGATATTATACTTCTTGTAGAATACCTATATTTTAGTAACTATAATTTAAATGTAAACCTCATACTAAAGAGGTTCGTTAGCAAAATATTCGTTGTAATTGAGTGTATTGTATTCCGTATAAAGCAATTTAAGTAGTATTTGTGAAGCATGAAAGGAAGTTATAAAAAGATGAAAACCATCCCACTCAACGGCACACCACATTACAACGAGTTTTTACCCTAATGATATGCCAGAGGGGGTTCCTAAAATGAAAAGAAAATTATATACGTCAGAATAAACAGCCATTCTTCTTTTTTAATTATAATACACTTATATCTACGCATTCAGCGCACGTTATGTTTTATTAATTGGCATATCTAATAAATTACGATTACCGACAAATATTTAACAAATTTTGTCTATTACAATTAATATTGGTTAACGTACTAAAATTCAATTAATATAAGGTAATAGTATATTTTCAAGTATAACGGTTTCGTAAGAGCCTATAACATTGGAATTTTGTTCTATCTACGAGAAAGCTGTTGGGTATAATTATGAAGACAAAATCGCGTGGAAATAACTACAGTGCACACAATGAAAGCATTTTAGCATAATCAGCCCTTCTCACCTTGGTCCGCAAAAAGACACAAGAGCGCGAAAAATCGGCATTGTTCTTCGCAGGCAGGCGAAAAAAGCTTAATTCCCATTCGATTGTTAGGAATTTTCAAGCCCCTAATCGCGCAGTCATGCGGAATTCGCTCAGCGGCGGCCTTTCACGCGTTTCGCGCGATATACACGCATACACAATTCCCCGCCGTCATCGCGCGTCGGATCGCAAAAACTCTCTCCTCGATTCGCGGCGTAAATCGAGGCGAACCTGCAGGTTTCCCGGCGCGCGAGCTTTATGATCGATCTCTAAGGGCTTTCCGCCAACGTCACGATAGCGAATGCAGCGAGCGCGTTGTGCCGTAAATTACAGGTGCTGCATTCTTTTCGGCGCGCGACACGCCAGCAATAACGCGCGATGGCCTCAGCGCAGTTGGCCAATAAATTAGCCCGCTTCAATCGGCAGCGCTCCAGCGGCGCGATCGCTCGCCTACTCTGCATGTCGCGACGACAACCTGCAGCTGGACAATAGACCCCCTGCAGAGTGCGAGGCACATCTTCAGGTGTGTTGTGACAGGTGCTAGTCGCCGCCACCAGTTAGATGCGGCCAGGTGCGGCACACACACACACACACAGGTTGATGCGCGTGCCACGGCAGGTACTCGCGCATCGGCCGATATTTATATGGTGTCGCGCCCCAGAAGCACCTGCACGCCCCTGCGGCTCCGCGACCAGCGCGGCATGAGCGCAGCGCTGGTGGCAATATACAGACAATACCGGCAACGAAACAAAAGAATTTTACAACATAGTCTGCAGTTTATAGGTAGGGTTATCGCTCTCTCTTTCTCTCGATGGACGTCAACAGCAGCAACGCTCTCGGTTATTGGCTTTGTCTTAGGGGAACTCGTATACAGGGCTTAGAAATGTAGAGATAATAGAAATGTCAAGATACTATGAGAGTATACATATTCTGGTTGTTATGCGAGGTCTATAGCTCCTCGGACTATCTTTCGCCAAAGAATCTTAAATAATCTTCGCAATGCATATTAACTTTTAAATTCAAATAAGACGTACGCAACTTTAATAAACTTTTATTTATTTTAAATGGTTTTAACAATATTTCATTATACATTTCAATAAGGTTTTATACATATTTCATATAAAAGATATTATTTATATTGAATACATATTTAATACTATAACTATTTAATAATTTTTTACATTTCAACATGAATAATTTAAAATTGTAACACAATATTAAATGCTACGGTTATTAAATAATTAAAGTATCTTGTAATAAATCAGTGTTTTATTATACAAAAGAGCGCATAGATTAGTCAGTCTCTAAAATTATAACCGTTAAATGCTGATCGATGTTTTGTATAAGTTAAATCCAATGCCATCAGTGCTTGATTAAAGTCTTCTGCCGTTAATATTACCCCAGGAATTTAGTGTAGATCCTGAAAAATAGGTTTATTTCACTTAAATCGAATGATTGAAAATGTAACAGAAATCACATTCTCTTCTGTAATACGTACCCCTTTGAGTGGTGGTTTGTGTGTTATTTTTCGTGGGATCTGTATTGCATACAGGGTCACAATGATAACGCAAAAAAGGATTACTACAGGTGGAACAATCAACTGGCGGTGTCTATGAATTTTTCAAACAGAATATCTTTAATATTCTAGTATTAATTTCTAATTATAGTACATAAAAGTTATACCGGGTATTTTTGAAAACATGGCCAACTCGAAGGAAACATACACCCACCCATTGGTCCGCCACCAATGCCAATCGTAATTTGTGGCATTGCTTGCCAAGGACTGAACGGATAGCAGTTAGATCCAGCTATAAATATAAATGCCAAATTTCATGTCGAATGAATTTCATGTCATTGCTAATGTTCTGGTTACATTTTTAAACGTCGCAAGAATTAAATATATCAACTATAATATATTAGATAAAATTAGTTAATACGAGAAATAATATTTTAATGTTGATAAAGCGATTGAGTCAGTTGGTGAATAAAGATTGAAATGATACTTACGATAAGAGCAATCTCCACCTTGTTGTCCATAGCCTGGACCAAATTGATTATTGATCACATTATTAATATCGATTTTGGGCACTATACCGTCGCCGGTAGTGTTTGTTGTAGTCGAAGTACTAGTAGTTTTGCCATTACTACCATTAGTGCCTCCTCCACCGCCAGCATTATTTGTAGTGCTCGTGTCATCACGACATTTCGTCGTATTTGGCATGTTATTATTGACGTTAACGATCGTCGTGATATTCCCCACACCTGGAACCTTGCTCTCTGTGCATTCACCATTTGAACAGTCATAAGAAGTCTCCACAGTCTTGGAATAGGTCTCGATGAGACGTTTCTTGCAATGCGTATGGCAATCACGCAAACAGGATGAGGTGGTGCAATTCACCTCGAAGCACTCGTCGAGGCAGGATACCTGATTGCCTGAGAAATGTTTAAGAATTTTTTTTTTACATGCTAGACTTGATCGTGTAACTGTGAATCTAATGCGAATCATTTAATTAATAAAGCGTTTATTCAAATATTAGGTACATGTTTTGATAGTACCGTTATACGATAAAATTCACGTATTTCACATTAACATATTTTATTCGTGATATAATTTCAATTTTCCACTAAGAGTTATATTAGAAGATGAAGAAACAAAAGTTGAATGTTAAAATGTTTGGAAAGGAACGGAAGGGAAAATCGTACCAAGATTCGCCTGGTGTCTTTTCTCGCGCTTGAGGCACTTGATGTAGGCCCTGTAATCCGCGTGCTGGCAGTCGATCAGCAGCTTGTGCTCGTTCTCGGCTAGCGAGTGGTTCGGTATGGCGTTGCTCTGGTAGTCATGCGGGCGGTGGTGGGCCACGGAAGCCTCGAGGGCCGGGCAGCGCGAGCCCAGGAGGCAGAGTTGCAGCAGGAAGACGAGGCAGAACCGCGAGCCCATGGCGGCGGCAGACTGCTCGCGAGCAGGCCATCGTCCGCGAATTTATATCAGCGGCGGCTTGGGTAAATGACCGAGGGGGCGAATTTTTCTGCGCTCGAGCCCAGGCGACGACGGGACGGTTTCCCGCGCAGAGTTCCCCCTGCGCGAGCGCTGTTTGCACAGAGGCCGCGCGACACAATTCCGCCTGCAGCGAGCGAGCGCTGTCGAGCAAATTTGCACTGCTTATCTCCGCGGCGCAGCGCAGCCCAAGACCCGCCTCTCCTCTTGCCGCTCTTGTTTAATTAAAGCAGCTTTTTTGCCACGGACGTGTGCACCTTTCAACTTCCTTGCAGCTCTCGCGTTTGCCTCGAGTGCTCGAGACAGCCGTCGCAAGAAATAAACTCAGAGGAATACCTATGTCGCTTGCGTAATATTGATATGCGATTATTTCATTATATGCCATTAGTTAGACAATACAACTTTTCACCATAAGATTTGCAGAAAGTTTTACTATATTTCTAGGACGGTATTTCTACGCCGTCGAATGGTAAATATTATACAATATCCAACTCCGAAGAAATAGTTATTCCTCCGATGTGATTTTCGAAAAAATAAATAAATGATGTAATCTGTTATAGTTATTGCTATTGTAGTGACAATTTATATTCTTTTTAAACACATGTTTAAAAAAAATTTTTAAACATTTTTCTTATCCACAAAGATTTTTCTGCATTATGTAAACTAAACTGCACTCAAACTTGTCTATAGGTACTACATATAAACTGACAAATATAGTAAGGTGCTATTCCTAATATGGAAAACCCATAAGAGAAACGCCCTTATTCCATGACAGCTCAATTTAAGAATAACCACATAATAGGCAGCTGATGAGACATGTATTTTTCATTATCTACAAACAACCAAAAATCTAATATAGTACTTTTTGTTTTGTCTTAAAGCGTAGTAATAAAAGTGCTTAAAATACATTTACAATTTCCCTTATTATAGAAAGGAAAATATAAAGAAAGAAAAAAGGAAGAAAGGAGAGAAGACGTACCATATATTACTAAATCTGAAGGTAGAAGGATATAGAATACCCGCAAGATAAGGTTCACGGAGTATGCACTTTGCATACTTTCATTTTTACATTCCATACTCATTTGGAAAGCCCAGAAAATAATAATAAACGGAATCTTGTAAGGTGTTATTAACCTTTCATTAATTAAATATTAAGATAAAACTTTTCATTTTTTATTATGAAAATTCATTATAACCTTGATAGAACTCGATTACATTTTTCAAAATTATATTTTGGCCTCAAATATTGAGAATGTTTTTCGACCACTTATATAGTAGTGTGTAAGGAAAAAAGTTTGATATCTTAATTTCATTTTGTAAATCAATAATTAATGTGGGAGGTACCATTTAAAAAGAAGCGTTGGAAACCCGGATATTTTTATTACACGCCGTAGAAAGCGCTTTTTGGACATAACATTTTTGCTGGAAATTGAAATTTCCAATACTCAAAACTGAAAGTGATCCAATTATTTTTTTGATAATAAAATACATGATTTCTTGACCTGCAATGCCAAATTCTTTAATACCTTGAAATATATAAATACTTTTATAAATCTTGAAATTTGTTCAATCTTTAAATAGCTTTAATGATTATATTCATTTGAATTTTGTGTTATATTTATTTATACTGACTTCAAAGTATAAGCTATGATTATGAATTATTAAAATAAGGAAATAATAATACTTGTAAAATTACTTTTTTTAATATTAATAATAAAATAACTTTATTCAATATTGTAGAATTGTAATATCATCAACCAATTTTACCCCAGAAACAATGTCAACAACTGAATTGATAACATAAGATATACATATAGATGTAAAAATGATATAATATACATTAATAAGGAAGTTTAAATAATTATACCTATAAGTTTCCCAAAACAAATATTTTCAATGAAATGAATATTTTTTTCACTGATAAGAATTTTTCAATCGGTCTTATAGTCTTATAAATTAAATTAATTAATATTAATGGCAGTCAGATTGCCCTTGTTTATAATCACCCCCACAGAATCTGAAATAAAAACTTAATTAAAAGCTGGAAAAAATATTGTTAGCAAAGGACAATCTGACTGCCACCCATCACCAAATTGCCCAACGTTTCGAGCCCGCTTCGGCTCCTCCTCGGGGACTGAGTTGAATATTTTTTTGTCATTCAAGCGAAATCATACCATACCTAATATTTTTTTAAAACACCAGTTTTACGAAAAATATTTTCTTTTTGCTTCCAGTTGAAGAGATCTACTTGAACCGTTCATATTTTATGATAAGTTTTAATAGGTAGAAGCAGAGTAGAAGCGGACCTAAAAAAAACTTCTGAAATAGTGATTCTGAGTATCAGAATTAATCGCTAAGATTTTTTCCTTTATATTTCGAGTAGCAAAGATACTTATTTAATGATTACACGATGAATCATCATCAGAAGCACTATTTAAATAAACCACATACTGTTACTGTTATGGTTATCGATCGTTCTTTAGATCATAGGATAAACGAGAAAATTTTCTAACGCTCAAAAATGGTTTTGTAACATAGTTTTAAAGACAAGTCCATTTTGCTTATGGAAATTTAACGTAGGAAGCAGCTGGAAACTCTACGCAGTACAATGAGAGGTACATCGATAATTACGGTCTGGCTTGAGCTGACTTATCCTTTTATGTCAGACGGTTCTGCGCATAATCCGTACAGTCGAAAAGTCAAACTCGAAGTTAACTATCGACAAAGACTGTCCCGTCCAATCCTTAAAGGAAAATTTTATTGCCCTCATAAATTTAAACTAGAATATATCATAAATCTACGCATGTTGATTTCTCTACGAATTTCAGATCCGAGTACTATCTTTATAGGTCAGTATTCAGGGGGGGTTCAAAGTTTAGATGACTCACTTGAAAATTGAAGTCAACTATAGACGTTCTCGGTTTCGACACATGTGTGTGTGTGTGTGTGTGTGTGTGTGTGTGTGTGTGTGTGTGTGTGTGTGTGTGTGTGTGTGCATGCTGATACTTGATCGGATAATATTAGGTATTTAAGAAAAAAAAAGAAAAATATGAAAAAATCGACAATAGTTTTTCGTCGCGGGGTTTGGATATATGTCCGAGGTAGGTAGATTTTCTGAAAGATCTTGAAATTTCCTATCCATCCGTATCAAGGAATAGTGTATATGATATAAACAATATGTATATAAAATTTCATTAAAATTCGACAATTGTATTTCAGATATTTAAAATGGAATATTTTGGTATTCTCTACATAGTTTAGGAGTCACGAGAACGTTTTATAATTTTTCAATTCTTTTAAATATAGTGGTGTGCCTTTCATGAGGTAATACAATAATTACACACAGATTTTTCATGATTCTTTTTAAGTTCTCTGGCTCAAATTCGTCAATATCGCAAAAATTGTGATTTAAAACCATTTTTAATGTTGGAAACCCTTCATGAGTCTCTAAACATATGATATTTAAATGAAAATAGCACTTGCACGTTGTGACTATATATAGATATACAAATAACACGGAGTTTTTCTTTATGTTGCTATGTCTCTGAAATTAATATCGCTCGCCATGTTGAAAATTATACCATATTATTCTTCTTGATTTCTAGTTTTATGCCTTACGGTTGAAAAAAAAATACAAAGAAAACTATTTTTACAGTAAATTAAAATGTATTTTTCAAACAAGCTTAGATAGAGATCCCGTGTTAACGCTGAAACTTTGAAGTCAAATATTTCTATTTTGAATACCGCTTTGGACCTGGGGCTTTGAACACAAAATCAAACGTTTTCTGCAAGTTTCAGGAAAATCACAAGAAAATTGTTTTCTCGGAGATCGTATCGGGGGATACTATACAGTTAAAATTTTGCTTCCTCTAGAGAAAGCTTTGTGACGGTGAAAAAAATGTTTTCGAGAAAACATCTTAGAAACATGCTTTAAGTGATTAGAAGTCAGAATATGCTGTTTTTAGAAAATGTCGCTATGCATGTGTGTGTGGACAGCTGTAACTTTTGCAATTTTTATCCGATCTTTTTCGGGCAAAGCTCAAAAGATTTGTTGAGCGATTTTTCCCGAATCCACTTTTTGCGATTTTCAAATGCATGTAACTTTGCTCGGAACCGAGAAATTATAACGATCTTTAGCTTAAATTAAAGCTTTTTTCTTCTACTTTAATCACTTTTTTATGAAATATTTCTTGGCCAATTCAATAGGTCGCTATTGGTTAATCATCACTGACTACTTTTCGTCCATTTTTCCCATGTTAAAGTTCCATAAGAAAAATGAAATGCATCAAAAATGGATGTCACTCACTATGAGGTATAATAATGAGCCAGAAAAAAACGTGTCCGACAGGTGTGCTCCTAAAAAAAAATTTGACCTTTTTGGAACCCAAAAAGAGTATAAAAATTATGGATTTCCTGATATATAGCTAGTAATTAATTAATCTCAAAACAATGCAAGTATCCGTATTGATTTTTATAAAAATAGATTGATTCTTATCACTCAAATAACAAGCTCGTCAATGTGGGATTCTCGATAAAAAGCAGGAAATTTCGGCAAAATTATTTATCCTCCTGCGGCATGTTTATTCACTAGACAGACTAGTTAAGCCGGAAAACTAAAAAATCGGCATCAGTTTCACTCAGTCAGTTCAACATCACCAGCAATTCAAAAGGAAATTCTTGTGCCTTTTCCTCGCTCTTATGGCGGTGTTGATTGGAAACGCTAATGCTCTTGTTTGCGCCACAAAAATAACTGGCTTATTCAGAAACTTTAAAGACCTTGCGGCATTAAACGCCGGAAACATACCGGTCAAACGTATTTCTAATATTCCCTTATCTCATTGAAACAACTATTACTTGATACGATTTTTTTATTCAAAACAGGATACGTGTTACTCCGTATCACTGCTTGCTAGCCTTATCTAGAAGTAAGAAAAATCTACACGAAATATGGCCAACTGTGATAACATCCAACAAAAAATCTTCACTGTATTTCGTTAAAAAAGAAATAAATTATCAACTTTCAACACCTTTTGACGGCATACGTTTACCCGAACCTAATCCTATCGTCGATTCCATAAGCACATTCGGCGCATAATAGTTATTTCTGCCGGTAAAATTATTGGTAAAAACTCGATAAAGTAAAATTTACACTTTATAAAACATTGTAAAACCACATAATATTATACATCTCTCGTCACAATTTTATATTTTTATATTTAATTTTGAACTTAATTAACAACATGTTGTTACAATACATGGAAATAAACGAAATACATAAATACATACATACATATAGATTGTAGTCCAACCGCTACCCGATTATATTACACGCTGCACCGTTATCAGGAAATCAATCCCACGTGAGGTTGATGGTTTACGGGATATTCGGAGAAATCGTCACTCCAGTTTTAATCACACGTGGACCAGGGCAAAATCACTGCAGATCCGCATGTTTCCAAATAAACTTGGGAATTCATTGATAAGTATACCATTTACAGTAATACTGTGCGTACTTCTCATTCAAATTGTCAACAGGAGCTACTATAATATATCGCTATATATAACCGTCGGGTTAGAGGAGGAAAAAGAGGCTATCTCGGCGAAGTGTTGAAAAAGATGCTCTCTCGTAGAAGGGTTGAAAAAGATGCTCTCTCGTAGAAGGGTTGAAAAAGATGCTATCTCGTAGTTGCGTTGAGAAAGATGCTAACTCGTATATGAGGAAATCCATCACAACTTGCCCACACTTACAATTAGAGAGTTCGAAAAATTAAAAAAAAAATTTGAAGGCACACATCTAAAAAAAGTTTTTTATTATTCTTTAGGCCATAAAATATACGAAAAACTTGTGAACATTAGAAAATGGTCTTGTGACAAGGTCTTAAAAAATACTAAAAAATGGACAAAAATTAGTGACTGGTGATTAATCAATAGCAAGCTAGTGAAGTAGCCAACAAATATTTTACAAAAAAGTGCGATTACAGAAGATGAAAAAATCTTTAATTTAACCTAAAGAAATGATCCCTCTCTGGTTAAAATCGATCGAGTGTAGATCATGATATAGCAGCACACACACATCCATATGGACATTTTCTAAAAATAGTGTATTTCTATTCCAAATTTGCTAAACAACATTCCCAACACATTTTTTCAGAAACTTTTTTTTTTTACTATTACAAAGCTTCCTCTAGGAGGAAGCAAAATGTTAACTGTAGTACCCCCTTAAAATATGTGAACATTCATAAGAATTTTTAATAATTTTCAATTGTTTATATTAGAAAGAGCGCACCAAGCGAAAAATGTACGGTAGAAATAACTATTTGACATAGTAAATAGAAATCTTGTTACATTTAAAGTATTTTTCTGAATTCTACACGATAATATTTAGAGGATATCTAAAAGATCTATATTAGATTTTAGATAATATGAATCCAATTTGTTATGGTAAAACTCTAATTTAAAAGAACAAGATTTTCTAGAAATTTTTACAGAAAATTTATGGTAATTTATTTTTTAATTTATTAATATAGTTAAAACACGTCACAATTTACTATTTTCCATAGTCAGTTTAGTTATGTTTTGACTTATAACAATTACTACAGTTTATGTTTGTGCCATTATTGCACCATATAGTTTGGTACTTTGATAGTAACGGTTACAAGAATTTTCTCTGGGTGCATACCTATACTACTTATATAAAACAACACGTGAAATTTTCCATTATACAACCAGACATATATAGAAATAAATAATAATGAAAAATGTTTTAGTTAGAATTATTATAAAAACAAATCCAGAAATAAATTTTAATGGTATAGTGTTTTTATTAAAAAAAAAATATTACATACGATTGGTATTAAATACAGAGTGTAACCGTAATAAAATTTAAATTCAATGAACGGTCTTGCCGCACCACATACGTGCAGTTATTTCAACTTAATATTCTATGTAACATTCAAATAAAATAGTTATTTTTTAAAACTTTTATACAATTAGGATAAATTATTTATTTTTTCATTGAAAAATTTTGAATTTACGTTATTTAAATTACTAAGATATTAAAAGAAATACCTCTAAAACTTGCATTATTTGCAATCCTGAACTTGAACCTGTTAATAATTTAATGAAGTTAAGTACTGAAGTATATTGTACATGAGTGGTTTTAATGGTTTACTTATTATTTCTATTTACTAAAATAACTATTTTTGTAAATCAATTTTCATTACTTGTTGTGTAACTTTACTATTAACTTCATATAAATGAACTATGTATGAAAGTTAATTTATTATAAATGTTGGTTATTCGAAATATATTGATATTACTATAGATGGATGTAAGAATAGAATAAATAATATAGCTCTTCAATATTTCCTGGTCGTAAATGTAATAATGAGAGTGGATTGACCAATTAAAAGCAAAGCCTAAAATGTATGTCATCTGTAGCGGCTTCACAGACCCAATTACACGGGTAAGTTTGAGCAATTGTGCTCGATACGATACTATTATAAAAATCACTCACGCCCTCGCCTCTTTATGTAGCCGAGCTGAGTTCACAGTTATAGCCTCACGGCAAAGAGTGAGCACGAGCGCGCGCGCACACTATGTGCATATGCCCGTGCATCTTTCTCTCTGTATACAAGCGTATATATCGCTTGCAAATGGCAACAGCTCCTTTGTGTTTCTTATAAAACGTGACGTAAACACTTTGACATACCAGCGCGCTTTAACGCCCATCGTCTATCAGTTGTTTTAATAACCTATCTAGCGCAAACAATTGGCCGATCGCCTGTATGATTCCCGGTTACATCAGGAAGTGAGGCCGAGCTTATTTAACTTGTCCGATCCGTGCGCGCGCGCGCGTGCGAGAGCTAGCCAACGTTATTCTTGTAAACTCATATGTAAAAGGCATAAATTATCGGTGAGCGTAATTAATTTTGAAAGACGCGATTTATGACGCAATAAAATATAAGTTACGTGCCTTTTCACGCACTTTTGATATTGCACGGATTGGGCATTAACATGCTAGACAGGACTATGGCCAATTTTTGTATACAAGGCTAGAGTGTGCGTGTGAGATTTAAGCGCAGAGTAGAACTGCCTCATAAAACATGTTATTTCTTATAATTAAGTGACTGTCCGATATCTATGTCATTATTAATGATAAGTTGGAATTTTAATTCATACTTTATAATTAGCTTAATTCTAAAATAACGATACAACTTAATTATATGACTTTAGCAAATATTAAACAAAGTATATTACAGTTAGAAACTTTGCTAAACGTTATCAAACATTCACTCGGTTGCTTAGATATTGAAAAAATCTGTTATTTGCAAATGTACATCACTCTGTAAATATAACTTTCTCATTAGCAAGCCTTACATGGAGTTTATGAAACATACTTGAGGTATTTTAATTTTAAATTTTATAAATTAAACTGAAAATTGAATGAATTTTTTTAAACATTTGTTTTCCCCATTTTCTGAAAATGTTTCCTGGACAAAATGTTTCCTAACAGGAACTGATAAACCAACGAATTAAGACAATTTTCTACGTAAGCTTTAAGTATTACTAGGTATAAAAATGCACAAAAACATCGAGTTAGCGACGTAAAATCGAAGGAAAAACAGCAAGACTGCGTAAAAGACTTGCTAACGATCCAGTTAAAAGCTAGCAAGTAAGTAGGCAGCGTTTGCGGTGAAAAGAGCGGCCATAAGCGCGCCAGCGGAAGGGCCGGATCGTCGTGTGCGCGCGAGGTCCAAAATAGGCGTGAGCTCCCCCACGTCACGTATGTATAAGCTCATCGCGGTATTCCGCGGGCGTATGTATTCCGCGCTGGTCATGCGCCGGAGAGCGGGAGAGGAGAGCCGCGCGCGCAATAACGGTACGGCGCCAGTTAAATCGACACCTTCGACAGAGGCCGCGCGCGCTCGACAAAATAAGGGCGCGAGCCGCTTGAGGGCGGCCAAATAATGACCGAAGAAGGGCCGTTATCTTCAATGTTTATAATAAGACGCTTACTGGCTTTGCAAAGTAACATTCAGTTTATTAAATTTTTTCTCAATACGATTTAAAAACTTAATTTATTCAGTTTTACGCATGCGTGTTTTAATCACGTTATAGTCAAATATTTGTGTGGACTATATTAAAGAAATTAGTAAAAAGCACAAAACAGATCTAATTAGTTACTTTGTTATAGTTATATTTTCAGTTATTGCTATAGAAGTCGTATGATAATGTTATTGAGTGAATGAATTAAAATATTTACGTGACGAAAATATAATGCTAATGATGTGCGTCTTATTTTTGTCACCTCTATACCTCGTTTAATTTATAGGCTATAAATAAAGCGTGACAAAATGCCGTTCCCTGCATTCTTTGAGCTTGAGCATGAATATTAATTTGAAAAAGCAATAGAATATTATATTTAAAAATGATACTTTTGTCAGCTGGAAAAACTAGAAATAAATTCATCTTTTTTTTTAATAAAACTGGGGAAGAATAAAATATATTTTTTCTGACAGAATTTATAGTCCAGTGTAATGATAATACGCTAAAAATAGGTTTAATGTCTAATTGGTGTTTCCAAAGCAACTCTCATACGTTCTCTTCAATTTCACGAATAAAAGGAAATCCAAATAATAAATAGATTACTACTTGGCAAAAATGTCAAAACTGGATCACTATAATGAATGATTTTTTTTAAATTATGTATATTTTAAACCAAATATTTTTTATTGAAAATATTATCCAATAAACGTTTCCGTTTTGTATTAATAAATATCGAGCTAAAGAAACCAAGATAATTTTTTTAACGGATGTTTTACGAATGAATTAACTTTCACTTTATTGAGATTTTTAAGTTGTCGGTCACATTAAAATATGGTATCCTTCAAATTTATTCTCATACAAAATACAACGCGAAAGCTGAATCCAAATTAGGTTTTGGAGCAAATTCAGAAAATACATAAGCCAGCTTACGTATAAATACTTATGTATATATAAATTTCTGTCTTTAAATATTGTATTCCAATGCCAAATGTTTTATCGTGCGAATGATTTTAAAAATGATGTAATAATAATAATAATAAAAACTATCTTCATATTTGCGATCATTAGGACGCATAATACAGAAGACATTTAGTAAAGTATATCGTAATTTAAATACCCCGCTCACATACCTATCACTAAAACATTAGGGAAAAAGTGGTTCATCGTGGCAAAGAACTGTACTCGATCCTCGTCTGAACCTATTTACACCATTATAGAGGACGTCAACGCACAGAAACGGGGGCACAAGGCCCACACGAAGACTTTACCGGCTGATCCATTCAACTACACGGCAATGGCCAGGCAGGCACCTGTTGTGCTGCCACTACCCTCCCATTGGCCGGGACGAATCTCTCCTCATCCCTCTCTTGGCCCATTCCTTTCACGCTCTCCTCCGCTACTCCACGGGCCTTCTCTCTCTCTCTCTCTCTTTTTCTATGGGAATGTAACATGGCGCGCTCCAGCTCGACTCTAGCGCCGCGCGTCTCGGTTTCTCCTTATCGAAACTCCTGTTACCAGAGGAGGACAGCGCGATTACCTGGACGTGGAGTCGTGGGGCGACGCACACGCGCGCACGTCCTAGTCTGTCCGTGCAGAGGCTGCCGCGCGCGTCCGATGCCACACCGGAAGAGAACTCACGCGCGCTCTCTCTCCGTCTCCCTTTCTATCTCTCTGTATCTATCCGTCTCGCTCCGTCGTATCGGCGCGCGTCGAGGCGCGCGTGTCGCGTGCTCCTCGCTCCGCGGATTTTACATGCACGTACGGTACTAGGCGGCGCACACGTACGGGCCGTCGCGCGACGACCGAGGCGCGGCGAACGCTGCCACTGGCTCTATAGCGGCCGCGAGCGCGCGAACGCGCCAACCACTCGCTTGAATAAAGTTTAGTCGCCTTAGCGGCGCGCGCGCGAGTGCACAGTCCTCCGTGCAGGCAACGCAGCGCCGCGCTGACACGAGCCCAGACTGCTGCGGGAGATCGGCTGGCCTGCGATTCGCCTGGTACCAAAGACCGGAGCCAGGCGGCCGTCGAGGGAGTGGAGAACGCCGAGCACCGGGAGAGCACGTAGGTACGGGCCCAGTGAAGCCGCAGGAAGCGCGGCCGTATCGGGAATCTGGCGCAACAAACGCGCAGGTTGCAATCAAGACCGGGGCAGGGATAAACACCGAGCGGAGAGCCGTCATACGGCGGAGGCAGCCGCGCGGAGCGAGAGAAACGGCGACACATAAAGGCCTGCACTGCTGCAGTACACACACGGAGAGAAAGAGAGAGGCCGCAGCACGTGGTTCTTACCCGGCCGCCGAGCCGCGCGGCCGCCGCTCGGCCAATGGACGGAGCCGCCTGGCCCGGCTGAGAACCGCTGCAGCGGCAGGGAGCTGAGAAGGCGCGCAACAAGTGGCTGCGGCGGTCAGCGCCGCGGGGATCGAAAACATGCGAGTGGAGCCCGCTCCTGCCGCCGCCCACGCTCCCCGAGCCAGCGACGACGGCGCGGCAGCCGCGAGGAGCCCGGAGCCAGCGCCGACGCCCGGGCTCGCGCCGCCCCGATGGAATGCAAGCGGCTCGCCACTGGATCGCTCCTCCGCTCGGCGATTTTTTACCGTTATGAATATTGCCAAGAGCGCCTAGTGCTTTTTTAGGAAAAGCTGCCGCGAGCTGCTCTGTACCTTTCGGAACGGGCGATTTTAACTTTCTAGCTTGGATGCACTCGCGCGGCGAATCAGCGCTCCATCCTAGCCGAAATATCTCCGAGTGCGTAAATAACGCCCAAGATAGCAGATCTAAGTGGAGTGGAATAATTTAGAGACAATACACGAGCATCGAGTTACCTAGGAGCAGGGAGTATCAAGAGAAGTAAGCCAGCAAGGCTCATATAATGAAATTAAAGCGCGCGTGAATTAACGCTGGAAGAAAGGAGCGAACCAAATACATGAAAAATCAGCAACAGTATTATAAAAGAGAAAGTGTCTTGCGGATAAAAACTAAGCCCCGCGTGCAGCTATACATTACACGAGCGCGTATACTTATGCGTATCCGCGGCAAAGTTACACGAAAACTTTAATCGGAATCGCGTATATACTTTCTCTCCCTCTTTCTTCTTTCACCCGAGAGCACTTGCGGGAAAGCAAGTCTGGTTTCGAGTGCAGTGCGTATATATCAAGAGATCGAGGCAAGGACCACGAGTCGAAATCAAGGAGGACAGCGAGAAACAGGCCCCGCGCGCAGCCTTGACAGATCATATTATACGCTCGCAATCCCGATATTTCCTATACAGAGAAACCGCGTATCGTCGTCTATGGATTTCCGCTCGCGCCTCCGTGGAATAAAGAACCTGAGCACACATAGCCTACGCTAGATAGATATATGTGCAGAGGCCGCGGAGCGAAACGGTGCATCGTACCGCGAACGCGCTGCACTTTCGTTTTTCGCGCGCCAGCGCGGGGAAATCGATGCCCCGCGGCCGGACCAGCAGTCGCGCCGGGTAGCCTCGCTCGCCACGAGCTGCGAGCTTTCGCTCCGACTTCCGCAAGACCCAACCGCCGGATGCTGCTGGCTTTATTGCAGTGGCAAAGCTGAGAATGAAGCGGTTTCACTAAACAAAGGCTATTTATCGAGGTGAGTCTATATCTCTTTTAGATCTTCACAGGTCTACCAAAAACATCTTTTTCTTTTCAGTCTTGAAAAATTTCATACTCTTTGCAATATTGGTTTAATGTAGAGTTGATGACAGTGAAGTGTAGTATAATAATAGCGCGCATTCTTCCAGGGCTCGTTCCCACGATGAATATCATCTGAAGGTGAAGGATAAAACGTATTTGGAATCTAGAACAGTGGGAAATCTGCAATAATGACGGAGGAAATAAAGCCGGCGCCTGCCGAGCCGCAGAATCGGCGCACATGGTGCTCAAAGGTCTTTGCGTATCTCAGGTGGAAGCGCAACCAAGTCGATCCGGGAGTGGTCGAGCTTCCGGACTGCGACTTTTTGAACGTGGCGCCCCGGCGCACGCTCCGAATACTGCGGCCTCAGCTCAAGAGCGAACGCTTTTACGAAGCTCAGTCGCCGGCTAACAGGCCCGAGTCTATAAACGACAACTTTTATTCCCGTTGGGCCAGGAGGCCCCATCCATCGGGCAATTGCCGATGCTCCTTTAGGCAGTCGGTAAACAGCAACAGGCTGAGCAGCCACGAGGAACAGATCATCTCGCAGGAGATCCAGAGGATTAGATCGAGCCTCTGCGAGGCCGAGAAGAGCGGTAAAGACATTGAGGAGGTCGAGAAGAGCCTGTCGGTCAATCTGACGCATCTTCAGGCTACTGTGAGCGACAAAGAAGCAGTCGATCAAAGGAATTCGAAGAGTGACGAGTCGCAGCCTAACGAAAAGACGAAAATCGAACCGTTGGAGGAGCACGTGAAGAGGAAGATAGTGAGAGATTTGGATAGGTACATCAGCGATCTACTGGATGAGATTTTGAACGATACCATCAGAGCTATCGCCCGGGCTGACAATCCTTTCGAGCGGGAAAGGAAGGAGACGGATGCGCTCGCCGATCAGCCAGCTGCTTTTGATATCAGCTTCGCGTTTCACAGTAAGGACGAGGACAATAAGGCAACACCGGATAAACTTGAGCCAGATGCAAACGCCGAGGAAAAGGGCTATGTTAACCAGGCATTCATGGGCTCGGCGAGCAATCCCGATGCCCTGGAATTCCAGCTTAGAGGAAGACTGATTGGTGACGTGATCTTGGAGAACGTCGACTGCATTGATTCGGGAATCAATAGCGTGGAAACGATCGAGCTGCAGCCCGAACAAGACCAAAATTTGGAACAGTCATTGATAGATATTATCGATGCTAAACTCGGCGGAGCATCTATCGGAAAATCTTTGGAAGATCTCGGTATGGAAATTGATGCTACCGACGAGGCTAAAACTGTAAGTACTTCACTAGCATTATCATACTTTTACAAATTTACAAATTCCTCCCACCCAAAATTCTTTGCATTCTAAAAACCAAGCTATTTTGAAAAATATATTACTGAATCTTTTAATTTTCATTCGATAGAAATTAACAATATGAATTATAGCTTTTTATCTGTCCGATATTATATGTTGAAAGTCATGATACAACATTTGCCTGTTGGTCACAAAATTGAATAATCATAGGTAATTTATCTCTCAACATCTAACGATGTCAATATATATAACGCTTCCAAACCTTTATGTAATTCTGAAATTGCAGTTCAAAAATAGAAATAAAATATTGAATCAAAATATCTGACAACATAATAAATAGACATGAGTGCTATACGATTTAGTTATAAAAATACAGTTATACTTTTCAGTCAAATATATTATAATAATATGACATCTTGTGTATTTTAATTGAAACTATATAATATTAAATATTGAGTAAATTTCGAAAAAATAAAATTTTGATAATTTATCAAGAAACTCGGGCCATTTTATTTCTTTTCCCGCCGACCTTTGTACGCTGCAATTATATCTCCTATTTCACTACAGTAAATTATTAAGTGCTTGTTGAATTTTTTCCGTTTCGAAACGGGAGTGTTACGCCAGCAAGTGTTATTAGGCGGTGCTCGTAGAGACTCGAGTATAAGATAAATGAAACATTCATAGTGAATCATTCACTGTATAAAAAGACAGCATAAGAATTGAGTAAACTGTCGGTAAAAATATGTTGTTCCAATTACAAACTCTACATGAGTCAAAATTTCTTGCGTAGGAAATACCAAAGGGAAATAGAAGTTATAATAATATTCCTTTGCCCGAAACTCACAAGGAAAATAATATTAGGTAATGTCTTACATATATAATACATACTTTTTTAAAGCAACAAAGAAAAATGAAATACTTAATCAAACTTAGTAGTAATGAAATTAAATTTTATTGCAGAACTTATATATTTGTGTTATTAATTAGAAGAAATAATTGGTATAGAAAGTAAATAACGATGAACGGGAAATAATGCCTTTTTAAGACGATTAAATGGACTTTTAAAACTGTTATGTTTTGTGCTATTAAAGAAGGATGTTACGTAAATTGTGTGTAAGACAAATACATAAATCCTGTGTTGAAACTGCATTCGTGCACTGTTGCAGTTTGAATTTTAATTTTCTGGTTTGCTAGAAATTCCTAGAATATATTAGGGTGAAAATGAAAGTCCGTATCTCAGATCTCACAACATAAACCAATAAATACTTTTAGCCGAAAATGACGGAGGCAGTTGAAGAGCGCGCGTCAAGTGAAATAATCCCTGAGGCAGCACGCGCGGAAGCGACGACAACGGTGGCGACAGTCAGCACGGAAGTGAAAAAGTCAACAAGTCCGAAGAAGGAGGTGACAATAAGAGAGGCGGCGGCGGCGGCGGCACCTGTCGATCCACCTGCGGAGCGCACCTCCAAATCCCTGGACGAGGTGACGGAGGAGGCCAGCTTCAACAGTCTGCGGCTCGAGTTCAAGCGGCGGAGCAATGCCAGCAACACGTCCAAGGAGTCCGAGGAGAAGCAGGCGTCGAACGTAACCGCCAGAGTCAACAAGACCGTAACGACGATCCGGCGTCGCATAGCCACGCGGCTGGCTAATACTCGCCGCAAGCCCAATAACAACAACATTAGCGAGAAATCGAGCAAGTCGGCAAGCGCGGCCGGCGGAGGCTCGGCCAAGACGCGGGCGTCGCTCGAGCTCGAGGATTACCGCAGGCGCTTCCCCGTGCCCGAGGCGGCCCGGCAGCGCTTCGGCCGGGCCAGGCAGGAGGACGAGATCCGCGCGCTCGCCGACGGTGAGGTAACCCTGCGTAATCGCCACCGTAAGCCGATGATCATCTTCCTCCACGGATTTGGCTCCTCGGCCGAGTCCTTCGAGCCGCAGTTGCGCTACTTCGCCGAGCTCGGCTACCCCTGCATCGCGCCGGACTTGCTGGGCCACGGCATGAGCTCGGCGCCCAATCGCCGCGGGGATTACCGCTTCGACAAATTGTTCAAGGACCTCGAGACCGTTTTGCTGCACTACGCTTTCAAACCCGGCCAAAAATGCGTCCTCGTTGCTCACAATTACGGGTGAGTACACCTTTGCGCTTCAAAATATTATATATGAGACCTCAAATTAGTTAATAATTTATTATTAATGTAACAATATGAATATACGGTATATTTTAATCAATCTAAAAAAAGAGAGCAATAAAGTTTTATCATTACATTTTACTATAATATTAATATTTTATTTCATTCTATTTCTATAAATATTCAATAAAATATAATATTTATTAATGCTTTTACAGTAAAAGTTAATGATTTATTAACTAATCAAAATTGCAGATGAGATCTCATTTGAGATAGGGTTTGCCTCGTTCTTACAATCCTACATCTCGCAACATCTACTTTCTTAAAAGATATATGTTTTATGACTTCTTTTCTGCTGAAAGACGAGCCTCGAAGCTTAAAAGGAAGCCTATAAGCTTCGCAATTCTTCCTTGTTATAATATATTTTGTTGTGCTATAGTCAAAAATAAAAAATTATCAAAACCTGCAAATTTATCAAGTATGTGAAAGTCTTTTAGAAACAATTGAATGTAACTTTGCAGGTTTTGATAATTTTTTATTTTCTATACTTATACTTCCCCTGAAATTGAACAAGGAACAAAATCACTGTTTCCAAATGAAACTTGGATAAAACGTAAAAAAGATTCACTTTCGTTGTTGAATTTGCTTTCAAGTGCCGGTAATTAATTTTAAAAGTAATTAAATATTGCTAAAAAGTTTCTTTTATTTATTTCAAAACTTCTTGCTTCAATGTATATTATCACTTATATCATGCGATGTGTAAAAGTTATTGTAAAAACCCGCCTGAACATCCTTAAGCTCATCTTCAAAGCTACGTAGCTTTTGAAGATGTCAACATTTTTAATTTTCAAAAGAGCAAATGAAAACTTTTGTTTTCTATTAAATTCCCTTTTCTCAGAATTTCCGTATTATTTTTCCTGAAAAAATGGCTGACATTTAATAAAGGGTCATTTTTGAACATTTAAAAAAAAATCAATTTTAGCAAACAAAGCCATATCGCAAAAATTTTTTCAATTATTCAACATTATTTTTACATAATTTAAGATATAAAGAACGAGAAAAATCATGTATGGCAAGTGTGCTCCTAAAAAAATTTTTCCGCAGTTTTGTGATGCAAAAACTGTGACAGTTTTGTAGATTTCCTCATATACTCGAAAAAAGAATTATTTGTTAAAGTAACTGAATTTTGTTCTATAAGCGCACGTCAATTGTAAATGTACTGTAAGAATGGATTTTAAGTTGTCATTCCTTCAATCATTCTTCGTTACAAGTGATATCAAGGAATTAAAAAAGTGGCGTCGCAGCCTACGCACGATGCGCTTGGGATCATTGAGAAAGAAATGAAAGACAATAAAGACAATTTATTTCATGATCGCATTGCAACACTTATTGTCTCTTACTATACACGGCCAGCGCGAGAATAAAATAATGCATTTTAAAATTTTCTTAATTTTGCAATAGTCCTTATGCAACTATACACTTGAAAAAATGTCTAATAAAATAAGAAATTTTAATTATTTATTTGCTCAAATAATAAAATAGCTAATTCATAATAAAATAATTACATTTTGTTTTAATGGAATTATCTGAAAGAAATAATAAGCTTGAACTTCGTAAAAACGTAATATGTGTAATTTGAAATACTTATAACTCACGGGATACAGCTAGGCGCTATGGCAATAGGCTTTAAGAAATGAAAATAGTAGAAACGATTTATGAGAGCTAAAGTATCATTTAACCTTATTTCGTCATCATTAAAGATGATACAACGAGCATTATTAAAATCTGGCCAAATAATGACAAAAGAAGTTTTCCTTAAAGATACAAAATTGGAAAATCCCTGAAGAATTAAAATGCTAATTAGTTTTTATCTAAAATAATAAGTGTTATTATATGTAAAATTTATATCCAAAATAAAACTTTTTATAGTTTGATAATTGAACAACTTAAAAGAGTTCTTTCACTTGTATAAGAGAATATTAATGTAGCACGTACGTATAAGCGGATATTTAAAATTCAGCTCATTGACATTACTCAGTATATATGCTGGAGTAGTGTATATATAGTCAGTACGCTATATACTTTTACGAACCAAAAAAATGAAACAATGGAAGTTAAAATTTGATGACTGGTTTTTATATTACTATTTAATGCAGAGTATGAATATTAAATATGGACTTTTGTTTCGATCCATAAAAAAACTTGATTGCATGCTCGTTTTGAAAACCGATTATTGCAACATTGATCGATTAATACAGAGACATAATTATAGATGATGAAAATATTTGGCATTAACATTAATAACATTATAAAATGTTGTTAACAGATGTAGTTTCGCAAGCGCTCTGGCCTGCAAATACATGAGCAACGTGCATCAGCTGGTACTGATCTCGGGTGGCGGACCAACGCCCCTGGCGCCTCCTCTATCCGAAGGTCCATTTCATTGCTGTCTCAGAGCTACTCTGACGCCGTTCCTCCTCTGCGGCATGCACCGCGCAGTTCTTTACTCGGCACGGGGTCGCCAACACCCGTACTGTGGCTCGGAGTTACTCGAAGAACAATGGCCGTCGCACATGCGTCACGTCTTGCGAGGCATGTCCTGGCCTGAAGGGGACTACATCTTTCATAGGAGGATGTGTACACCCACGTTATTAGTACACGGTCTTAGAGACAAGAAAGTATCTCTTGTTCAAGAATGTCAAATGGAAAGGGTGAGTGGACAATTATAAAATATCATATTGCTAAAAGACATCTCCAATTATCTTTTTTCAATAATCTTACAATAAGAGTGTATTAGTATACTTTTGAATTATTGAAATGATTTCTCATCACAAAAGATAAGCTACCAAAGTAAACCATATAAGTAAAAATACTTGATGGAGATGCCTGAATCATCACATGTGCCTATATATTGTATTTTTTAATTTAAAAAACAGTATATGATTAAATTAATCAATAAAAATTTCAAATTGAGAACCAAGGAAAAATGCTAAAATATTGATATAAGTATACGTTGTTAAATATAGTGATTTCGACATCCTTTCAATATATGTACAACGCGTAAATCAAGTTTCTGATACTCGAGTCCCTGCGTAAAGTGCCAATAATGGACAGTGTAATAAAATTTTTTCGATATATGTGATAAAAATCATTCTGACGCAAGTGTGATTGTCATCCTCACTTCGTTCGGGCGACAAACTCGCGCTCGTGTAAAAATCATACTTATCGCACTAGTATCGATAAACACTATTTGAGAACATTTTTACACCCACTATGAATAAATTGAATAGATACGTTAGGAGAATGAACTACTTCATTGTGGAATATCAATAAGCAAATACAATACCAATGGTTAGTTGTTTATCCATCCATAGCGTCAAAGATTGCATTGCAAATCTTTTTTAAAATAAAATTATTTTGTTTTCTTTAAAACATTATCGTATAAAATCTATTTTTAATATTTATGCAACATATAATATTTTTTAATAAAATAAACTATGACTTAAATGAAATAATTTATTAGAACGTTACATTTTTAACACGATTAATTTTATAAACATAAATGGTTAAAAAAGCAATCATATATAAAAGTAAAGTCATTTATAAAACTATTAAATTAAAAAAAAATCATATAACCTAAGTGATTTCTAAATTTTGTGTACTACACATAAATCATTTACACATACTTTTTTGTATATGAGGCAATCAAATCATTTTGATCACCTGATATTATTATTAAAAATCGATCACTAGTTATGTCACTAAACGCTTTAGTTACAAACGAAAAACAAGCATTATTAACATTTTTTAATTTAAATTTCAGACAATGGTCAAGGCTTTTCTGGAGGCGATTCCAACTGCAGGCCATATGCCGATGACTGACTGTCCTGAGCAATTAAATCACATGATTCATTGCTTCATCGATTTGTGGAAAAACAAGAAGTGGTGAACTTGAAATAGTCAATATTTGTAACCTGGAGATCAATGATCCAATGTGCAATCAGTCGTTTTTCATCAATGATCGTGCCAAAACAAGAACACATTTCCGTCGATGCACTCTACGGAATAAGAGTAAATTCTTTATCCTAATAACACAAAATATTCAAAAAATGTTGTTTAATTGTTGCCCTGCAACCATATAGGCTTATTTTAGTAAACACAATAACACTTTAAGTACATATTTTTGAGAATAGTAAAACTTTTTCATAGTAATAAAAAGAAAGAATATAAAAAATTATTAAATAAAAATATTTTAATAAATATTAATACTAAAACGTTCCTGTTATCTGGAACAAAATGAACACACGCGGCTCTTCGTAAAATACTTAAAATGTTACTGTAGCTTTCTAGAAATATTAATTAATCAACTGGAAAGATTTGAAGCATTTCAAATAATTTGTGCTACTAGGATGAAAGAGAAGACATAAGGGCGATTAATCGTCAAATGCATGCAAGTCGTACCAAAGATGTGATTTTTATACATAATATTATTATATACTCGACATGTATTCTATGATATCGAAGCATAAATTATTCCTTTACAATAAAATTGTGTTTAGAGATTGGTTGTGATTGATTAGCACGCTTTTCACACAAAAGTTCCACTTTTCTACATGACGATTGTCATGTAATTTTTTATTAGCTGCTTTGAGTTTGCTGATTTAATGGATTTTCAGTCGATTTCATCCATTCTTTTCTGAGAAGTTGTTTCAGTTGACTAAGACGTAGCGTGGGATTTTGTTCTTTGAGTATTGGCATCATACGTTCCTCGAAACTTAAGTACGCAGCCTTCATACGACGTTCTGGGTGACGATCAATTTCCGGGTCTTTCGTGCTAAAAATAAAAAACAGACAATTAATTTAATGTGTATGTTTTTTTCTGTAAAATTTTAGTCAGTAATGTTATAATTTCACGAAATTCATGAGAAACTCTATATACGTAATAGCTCAGTATTAGAATTGTTTTAGTAAATGTATATATTCCAGCATACGAGAACACCAAGCGATTATCGAAATTTCCGTAGAATTTTACGCGATTTGTATGTATGTGCGTGTCAAGATGTGTGCATACGCGTGTGCCTGTCCATTTGAGCATTAACGCACTTTGTATTTATGATTTTTTTGATCACTTATAACGTAACTCGAGATAATCCGGCAAACACGATGGAGCATAGTTAAATAGTATATTATGACACTGTTGTGGGAGGTGATAAAAAACACCTCCCACAATAGTTTCATACGATATTTTATATCACGAGCGCCGAAAAATCATACCAAAGTTGTGATTTTGAGGTTAGAGTGGTATAAATGCTCTTTTCGATTCATTGTGCGTAAAGTACGACTTTACGGATTCTGAAAATTTTTAAAATCACTTTTACGTCCGCTGTACCAAAAAATATTGTTCGATGCACGTGCGAAAGGTGATTCTAAACTCGCGTAATTATCACCCTTGTATCGAAAACTATTATTTTACAATTCTCAATTTGTTTTTTCGTAGAAGATGTACTATATTTCCATGTTTCCTTAACAGTTTTTCAAAACATGATTGCAAAAGCATAGACAACATTTTCCGCTTACTGTAACCGAGTTACCTCGAGTTACGTTATTTTACAATTGATTCTAATCGAATGATCATTTATACTTGTGTCTACACCTAGCTTTTTATATGATTATGTACCTTTCCCGAGCAATACGAAACCATCGAGCGGATCTTAAGCGTAATCCGTCTTGGGCAAAAAAATTCGAAGCTGCTACTTTACTCCCAAAACAACCCAGTGACAAATATTGTTTTCAACACGATCATGAAATAAGCCTCTTTCCCCAGTAAGTGGAATAGACAATAGCACATTTAGAGCGTGCTTCGAAAAAGTAAAAGATAATATTATGATTCTCCGTTGTAGCGGGAGATAATATTTATTAACTGTGTCATGCACAACTTGAAATGCCCACCTACTTACTCCACTTTCATGCATAAAAAGGCCCTATCATGCTCTTCTTAAAAAAATACGGTATGTAACACGGGAAAAAAAGCTATTATAGACTCGGGTGAGGTGTTATCAGCACTCGTCTCTGTCTCGACTTCGATTCTTGCTGAATACCTCTGCCTCGCTTCAACTAGCTCATTTTCTCCCCTTGTCGGACAATGTACTATTATAAAGATTTGTGTGACATTTTCCAGAAACACATTCCCATCAAATAACGTAAACAGTTTACCTTTTAAGGTGGCTCTGGTAATTTTTTCTGTAGCTTTCATATGCAAATTTTTTACAATGTTTACTTCACGTATTATAATTTGAGAAACAATATAACATGAAAAAATGGTTCCTGAAGTAACCAACAAAATTTTAAAAGAAATTTCAATATTGTTAAAAAGGGTATCGCTAATTGAAAAAAAAAATCAACAAAACACAAATATTTTTCATTTTTCATCCGATTTTTATTTTTAAGGTCTCATTTTATTCCTTGTTCAATTTTAGGGGGAGGTACCGATATCAAAATTGGAAAAGTTTTAAAACCTGCAAAATTATATCCAATGGTTTGTAGAGATGTCCATGAATTTTTATAAACAATTAGATATAACTTTGCAGGTTTTAAAAATTTTCCAATTGTGATATCGTTACCTTTCCCTAAAACTCTGAACAAGGAATAAATTGAGACCTTAGAAATTAAAATCGAATGAAAACTTAAAAGATTTATGTGTTTTGTTGATTTTTTTTCTATTAGTGATATCTTTTTTAAAAATATTGATATTTCTTTAAAAAAAATTATTTTCGTTACTTCAAGAACCCTTTTTCATATTATATTATTTCTCAAATTATAATATGTAATGAATATGTATGAAGTATTATACAAAATTTGTGAATATAAGTAAAAAAATCGCCGAAGCCGCCTTAAATATACAAGTGTTCAGTCACACGCAGCGTTATAAATTATTTTCGCCAATGTCGCTTTTTTGTTACATATTCATTTATTTAAAAGTTCACATTCAAGTTAAATTAAATTTTATATAGTTTAAAATATCTGACGTACGAAAAGATTTATAAATTAAAATTTTTAGCCAATCTCATTGGGTGATTTTATTTTTTATGCAAAATAATTCGAATTATTGTGTAATAATTTTGTATGTGCATTGTATTTTTTCCGATAATCCAAATTAATACTCGATTTATAAGAAGATTAAAGCAATAGTTACCTTAAAACAGATAGAGCTTCATCAATGCCATGAGCAGTTTCACCCTCAAGAACTATTCTGTTCAAATTTTCTTCGATGGGTTTATCTTCCTCCTTCTTTTTCATGGCAACTAAATTTCGTTTTTCTGTGACAGATAAAATTTCAGCGCGAGTTACTTTCGCGGCTGGTTGTTTCCCCCCAAGCTTTATCGAACTCATTTCTTTTTCAAGAAGTGCCTTTGCTTCTTCTTTCTTCTGTAGTTGTTGAAGACGTTTTTTCTCAATTTCTTCCTACAATTAAAAAAAAATAATTTTTAAAAGTGTATGTTCCTTTAAATTTTTGTCAAATAATATTTTTAAATGAATTACAATGATTCCAAGTAAAATTTTTAAATAAATTTGTTTAAAAATAGGCATAAAATCACGTATAGGAAAAATTTTCTTAAAACAACTAGAAATAGTATAAGTATATATTTGCTAGTGAAAAATTGTTGAAAAATAAATTAAAAATGGAAAATAAAAGTAATAAACATATGTACCTGTTTTTGCTTCTTTTTCAACAACTGTTTATCGTCATCTTTCCATGCTTTGTCTTCGGCTTCTTGAGCCTTCCGCGAAACCTCAGCCTCTTTTACCGCGGCCTTACGAGCTCTCGCGGCCACAGCCTTGCTGTTTTCGCCAACGAACTTTTTCGGCATCTTCACTGACTAACAAGTAGAATAAACAATAAACAACAAATTTTTAATTTATTATTGCAGTTTGCCGAAGGGCCCCAATTCGCGTATGCGAAATATTAATACGCGAAAATGTATGAGCCATCTCTCATGCACGAAAACACCATCCATTTTTCTACTGAAATTTTTGGGCATTTAAACAACTAACAAAGTAATTACGTTAATTGCGAAAGGAGAGATCCATATTTTCGAGATTTTCGCATAATATTTTGCATTCGTGAATTACATGCTTCAGACAAACTAATAATATAAATAAATAGGAGAGCCTAAGTTACAAAAATAGATCTTCAATCATATTTGAATCTATTTTGATATTGAACATATTAATCAGAAGTGTAACTATTTCAGCAAATGGAGTTCAAATAGGAAAGATTTAATGAATTTTCTTTTATCTGAAAATATAAAGTACATTTGAAATATCGCGCGCTTTTCCGACAGCAGTGCGCAGAGCCGCTGCACAACTGGTAAAACGCATGCGTCCTCTAACTGTTGTCATTCTCCCTCTCCGTCTCTCTTTCACTCTCGCTCTATAACCATTTCTTTTGCAACACACACACTTTTACCACGCAAAGAGGTTATGTTCGCGAAGAATTCTCAAAGTGTTTTATTCAACTCAAGTAAAAAAATGCAAGAGTAAATGATTGCTAGCACAATTGCGTTAACGAGATATTTCGGAGCAGCCTCCGCGTTGAGAAGCATGTCCAGCAAAGGTAGGAAAAAGGGTGTAAAAGCAGCAGCAGCCGTTGCCGCGGGACAAGCGAACCAGAGCAAGAAGCCCGAGGTAAGGTTCGAAAGAAAAATCGATTGCAATTCGAGACTCACCGTTTCGGGATCGACAGCGTGTGAAAGTAAGGCCGGAATCTCGGCATCGGCTATTTGGGGGACACGATCACCTGTCAAGGCCGTACTCTGACATCTTCGGGAAGTACGTACGAACAGGCTACTACACTGCAGAACGCACTGTTGACTCTCCTCTCCGTCTCAGCTTACCGACCGCCGAGCGGGCTGCGGGAGCGACGAGGATGGAGATAGGCGCTACAGTGTCCATGCGCGAACACCAGAGGCGCAAGCCGAGATATATACCTATAGACATGCCGAATGAGTGTCAAATTTACAATAGCGGAACACTAGCACTACCTATAGGTGCTTTTTTTCATTTCGAACGTGAGCGCCCCTTCCGCGCTAAAGGCAAACCTTACTTTTGGCGCGGTATATTCAATTTTGATTTGCCACTTGCCAGCGCCTAAAACAGCCGACCACCATCGCGCTTCTCGCCTCTGTCGATATGTGACACCATCGGACAACTATGGTTAGATGTAAAATATCATTTCGTGCTCGATATTTTAAATACGGAATTTTCAAAGTTACATCAGAATTTAGTATTGTAATCAGAACCACAATGTTAAAAGTTATTTTTTTATTCTCATCTCTTTTCTACAGTTGATGTAATATTTTCTTTAACAATTTCTACTTCTTTAAATATTCAGGAATAAATTAAACTCGAATTACTATATTTATATTAATTATACAACTTGTTCTGAAAATGTATGTTTTACACAAGATCTTCGTATAAAGCGCGAAATTCTAAGAAAAAAAGTTACTTTATCATTTTTTGATATGACAAGTTCTTTTTTAAGTAACTAATGGGTCAAAATTGTTTGTTTTTAATAGAAAGTGT
>JAPYZP010001100.1:0-18471 GCA_030522985.1 Torymus sinensis | reverse complement strand
GTGGCCGCGGGCGTCAGCTGGGCGGGCGGCTGGGGCGAGGCGGCGGCGGCCGGCGGCCCGTGCGCCGGGCGGGGGCTCACCGAGGTGGAGGTGGTGCTGGGGCTGCGCGAGCCGCTGAGCGGCTCCTGGCCCGCGGCGGAGGCCTCCTCGAGCGCGGGGTCCTGCGGAGGGGCCTGGGGGCCCGGGTGGACGGGCTCGGCCGAGCCCGCGCCCTCGCGCTTGCGTTGCTCCTCCTTCAGCCGCTCGCTCTTGCGCCACTTGGCGCGCCGGTTCTGGAACCACACCTGACACACAAGCCCCTCGTTAGTCTTTTCAATTAGTTCAATTAGTCTCTGAATGTTCCTGGAACACACAAAGAATTAGTGATCCTGCTCTCTGCCAAATGTTAGGTATATTAGTAAATTATCAAGTTTAATACTTTTGAATATCGGGAGACGTATAAAAGGACATTTGCGTGATTAAATCAGTCTATGTAGATAATATCAGGAAGAATGTTCATCAGTGGTACTTCTTTGTGAACTTAGAGAAAAGGTCGCACATGTTTAATGAGCCAAGTAGAGGTCGTCGAGTTGCAAGAGTTCGGTAACGTGCCTAACATGACATAATCTCGGCTAAAATAGACTTCATTCAAGATTTCTCGTCTCATCCACACGTTTTGTCGACGAACATTCTTCACTATTGTCAAGTGTCACAATGTTGCCAGAGGCTATGATATAATAGTAGAGACTAAAAATATTAATAGGAAAATTTCAATGTTAAAAATAATCAGGATTTCCGTGGCGAAGGAAAATTTGTAGTATAATTAATATTTTTCATCAAAATTACTACAATTTATAGTATAAAATCATGGGAATGGAAGTAATTTTCCTAAAAATATGAATCTGTCCGGCGATCACTATCGAAAATCGTAATTTCTATTACAAAATTTTTGTCTGCGTGCAAGTTGTGTTTGAAAGACTTTTCTGGAAATGTTCGCTTCATGGAAAGATGTAAGCGAAAGACTGTTTGTCTTTGAAAAAGTGAACTTTTGGAAAAAGTATTTTGTCGAGATCTCGTTGGCAGTAGACTATAATATGACACATGGGGCGTAGGAAGGAAAATAATAGGAAGCAAGTTCGAGGAGAAGGCGGCTTGGGTGCGTTTGAAAAGTATCTCGGGAGGCCGGGAAAATGGTTTAATAAAATAAATATGACGAGGTTCGTTTCTGGCGCGACGGGCTCCGGGAAGCGCGCGGCTGAACCGCAGCCTCGGGCAGTCTTAAGGCGAGAGGCGACGGCTTCGCGGCTCGGCGAGAGAGGAGGGAAAAGAAGAAGCAGGCGACGCTGGGAGGAGTGAGACGGAGAGTGAGTGGAAGGAGCTCGAGTGGCGCTCACGCGCGCCGGCACTGCTGCCGCCAGACGGCCAGATATAATAATATCCTAAGGGTTGCTGGGACGAGTAATAGCTGGGAACAAAGCCGCGATTCCCCTGAGATCGGCCGTAGAACGTTGAATTTTTACCCCACTTCTCTGCACTTATCCATCTTTTCCCCCCTCCGCACAAGCGCGCGGGCGTGCTCTTATTTTTTTTTCAATGTGAATTTAATCCTAAATATGTCTAAAACCATTCAATCCACTAACATTCGACGTCGGGAAAAATCTTCGAATGGGGCTTGAAGCCTCTCCAAAATCACATGCCCATTTCCCCCGCCTGATCGCTCGTATATCAACGTCAATAAATAAACTAACATAATATCTTGCATCCTCGAATAAAGACTTGCCATAACCCACATGATATGTGAAGCATCGTATATCAAGTTTTATGGCATAATTTTAACTACATTATGTTTTCATAAACTTTTATAAACGGTTCTACATGTTCTAAATTAATCATACGCGAGATAACTGGTCAAAATCATAGAAAACTTTTATATACGTATACAAGGATAATTAAAATACTTGCACAATGATATAGCTTCAATATATATTAAAAATTCAATAGTGAAAAATTGAATATGGAATTTCATTCTGGGAACAGTTTAAAGCCATAGAAACTCGAGTTTTTAATAGAAGCGAGAATCTCCCACATACGCGGGGTACGAGCCCGCGTCCGTCGGGAGCTGCGGGCTTTTATGACGGAGCGAGGAGTACTTTCTCACGCCTACCTTAATCGTAATTGCATTACGACATTATTATTTTAAAGGGTTTACTTCTCTAGTTTCACTTTCATTTTCTCCCTACCCGTTTTCTACCATTGTTCACGAGTCCCTTAATCATTCTAGACGTATTAAAACGCATAGCTCTTCCTACTTGAATTACCTTAAACATCTAAGTGTTTCATATCGCTTTGTGATGCAATTATGTCCCCTTAAGCAAGTATTTTACTAGATTATATTCAACTTTTGCCAATAAAACTCTCGTTCTCTGCCTTCACCAATGCACGACTGATTGTTGATTTGAAGGTTGACGAAGCTCAAGGAGCCTCGGGGAGAGATACTCGTGCGAACGGCGGGCCTGATATCTCGAGAGGAGAATTACAAAGAGTCGAGAGCAGAAAAGAGTTGAAAGTTGTCTTTGGTGATTGAAAAGTACAGGTTGTGAATGAAGTAAGTACATATGAAACGTGATTTAAGTAAATTGCGCTCGAGTGGATTTCTCCTGTGGAGTCCGTGCGCGCGCGCTCTCTCTCTCTCGTCATACATGCAGCGACGGGCGCGAGAGCGCGGAACGTGCCTCGACGGCCCCCCAGGAGCTTCTAATTGGAGTAGGAAAGAGAACGAGAATGAGAGCGAGAAGACCGGGAACGAGAACGAAAACGAGACGAGAAGGAGCAGAAGACGGCTCGAGAACCCGAGCTGCCAAGTAGGCGAACGTTGCCGCTGCTGCTACTGCCGAGGGAGGGAGAGAGGAGAGACAGAGTGGGGGACACGGCACTACATAAACGCGCCTATTTGTCCATTATTCCAGATTCTCTTTGTCTTCGTTAATGAAACAATGAGTCTGCGCCGTAATTGCGTCATACCCGAGGCACCGTCTGCCTACATGCGCCCGCACACTGCACTATAACCTCTCTCTCTCCCGCTCTCTTTCCCTCTCTTTCCCTCTCTCTCTCCCTCCACGCCGCGAGGTCGTCCTCAATATAAACTATTACACCAAATCGCTCAATCATTAACGCTTTTCTCGCTTTAACCCCCTATACCGCGGACGCAGCCGCTCCGAAAATCCTTTGATTTTCATTCGTGTTATTGTGGCGTTTATAATTCATCGTTCACACCGCTCAGTCGCCTCTATATAGATTCGCGTTGAGCTTTGGTTCCATGTATATCAATTTGCAATGGAAAAAGATTATATTTTTCAAGTATAACGTGTATAACAAATAGTACGTTTTTAATGTCATATCCGCTTATGGCATACATATTGATTTTCTTCGCTGATATACGCTCTTATATCGTACATAAGCTTGCAAATTTACCGATGAATATGTAATTTGCGGAATTGTAAAGGAGAAAAAAAAAGTTCAAAAGATATAATTTTTAAATTTTAACGAGATCGGCGTAACAGATCCTTTTAGCATGGTCGAGCGAGAGGCCTTACTCTCAGATGATATATAAAAACCGTTTGATGCAATAAAGGAGAAGCGGAGAGGGGGTTCAAACGAACATCAGAGAGGGTGTTGGGGCGTTTCAACCTACCACCACGCGATATGCACGCCAAAATTCAATTTCGCTATTAAGCGTCCGGCATATCCCCACAAAAGATGCATAAAAGCAACATGCTAATCATGCTTCCTATGAGTGACTAATTCTTGTTAAAACATTCAATAGATACCCGAAAAGTGGACCCGCCTCTAAAGTCCCGCAAACCGCGTGTTATGCAATAATCTACAGTACGTTATTTCACTAACATTAAACTGTGGTTGCTATTTCAATGCTGCCGTAGTATCAATTACAAAATTCTATTACGTTTAGATTCAATTTCAGAATTTGATTAAATACTCGAATAAAAATGTAGGTTGATAATCATGGAACGTTAATCATTATTTTGATATTTGCTATTGCCTTGTTGATAACACCACAAATAAAATTGAAAAATGCCTAACAATGGAAAAAATGTTTCATAAATGTCAAAAATAATTTGTTTTCACTTCAATCAAGTTTTATTGATAAACTAAGGTTTTACTATTCTTTAAAAAATATATAATATAATTCGTAATTTATCGCTTTTACCGTAAATCTAAATGTTTTGACATTACAATTTTGAGCCTGATATATTATGAACCTTCACACTCGTGTTTTTAAAACCTTTTATTCTCTAGGTAGATATTTATTATAAACATTATTATGTTTAAATAATTAGCAATATTATTATTATTATGCAATCCTATACTTGCTTATACTTATAATTTTCCATAATCTATCAAATTTAATTAAATAAAATTGTAATTAAAATAATGGACATGTAATGAACTTATATGACTTATTACCCTTGGTATAAAAATAGAACAAAATCTGAGGGATTATTTTTCATATTATACAAGTATGTAAATGCAAAATTTAATAGTATCTAAAATTAGCAACTTTTATGAATATGTAATACTTTCAGTTAGTGGCTTTTTAATTAAATCACTTTTAGTTTTTTCATTAAAGCATAACTAACAAAAACTAAAATATATCTCTCATATGAATTTTTCTTATATTAAGTTCTCTTTTTAGGGATTGTAAGATAATGGCAAAAATTTGTAGTGTAAGAAGAAAAAATGTGAGAATTAAAAAGAACGACAGATTTAGATTTAGATTTATTCCGTGAAATGAAAATGAACGAGAGGGAATGCGCGAAGAGGAGAGGCGCGAAGAAGGGAAAAAGGGAGAAAGGGAGAAAGAGAGAGCAACAATCTGGCGAATTACCGGCTTAGTTCGTCAGAAGATTACGTCAGGTCGAGGGTGTCAGCGAGACCCTCGGGGCCTAGGTCCTTGTTCTCACGCTTGCCCGTGAAGCAAGCACGAGCTGCTATTTTTTCCCTTTCGCTTTTTTCCCTTCTATCATACCGATGCTTCACGTGCGATCACTACCAACATTTACAGAAATAACAATCCTCGAATATCATAGCCTAGTCAACTTTTCTTTCTAGTACATATTATGTGACGCGTTACTATGATCAAACGAAAGACATTTGCTCTATCAATAACTGTGATTCATCTTTAGCTGTGATAATATTGCATGCTTACACAATCATATTCAAAGATTATTACTTGCATCGTAAGCAAATGCAAAATGACAATTGAGTTTAACGCTGAATACTTATAAGGATATAGGGTAAGAAAAATATTTTGATATATGTAGAAAACAAAATAGAATTTTATCAACTAAAACTCATTTTTCACGAAATGCATAAAAGTTATTGGGATTTCATTTTCGAAAATTCTTGTGAATTGTAAACGAAATTAACTCTGATAAATTTAATTTACCTGAACTCTAGCTTCCGTTAAATTAATTTTCATGGCAAGGTCTTCCCTGGTAAAAACGTCTGGGTAGTGTGTCTGAGCGAAAGCGGACTCAAGCTCTTCTAATTGCTGTAATGTAAATGTCGTCCTATTCCTCCGCTGTTTTCTTCTAACAAAAGAATCTTCTCCAACCCCGTGAAGTGCCGGATGGTAAGCAGAGTAGCTCGCATCTGAAAAGTTGATAATTTAATTTTTTAACAAATATAATATTATCCGTATGACATAATCTATGATATGGTAATTAATAACACTCGGATAAATAATTTTTTGTTTTTAGATATATGATAAAGAAGCAAGTTTACTCCTAAATCCAAATACTTTATTTTTGAATTATTCTTAAGGACGTGTAGAGTATTTTATCGGAACGTAAATTTCATTATTTGTCTTTACTAAAACAACATTTGAAGAAAAGAATGTTTTGTTGGACCTTGTATAAATATATATGCTTTTCAAATTCTTATGAGTTACTAATTTCAAAATTCTCACAAAAAAATCTAATAAGTGCATGAACTCACTCTAAATTTAGATAGAATAATATTGGTTTTGACGTAGTATGCGTAAAACTCGATTTTATATACTGTTTTCTGTGTAAAATGCAATTTTATATAGAAAAGAGTTGTGGCATAATATTCTATTTTACAATGCTGAAGGGTCCGACAGAACATTTTCTCTTTTTAACATTTTTTTTTATTTTGCGTGTGAAAAATGCTTTCCACACACAGTGCTCACTTCGCTCAGGCGATAAACTCACATACTCATCAGGAATCAAGTGGTTTGCATACTAGTTGCACAATATACTAAAATTCATCTGGTAATAAGATAGGGATTTACGTATGTACTCAACATGTCCTTAATAATATACATTGTGCAACTAGTGTGTAAAACACTTGATTCCTGATGAGTCTGTTTATAAACACAGTCGTCAGGAATCAACTGAGCGTACATGTTGCTGATACTATTTTTTTTATTATGTGTGTGTCCCTTGCAAAACTCGATTTTCCGTTCGTGTTATGCTTTTCGTATATGCTTTTCACACGCAAAACTTGCGTGGAAAGTTGAGTTATGCACACCAGTTAAAAAAAAGACTATTTTTACCTGTAAGTATTAAATTGAGCACCTATATTATTACGTGTTTCAAATAGGACGTGATTCCTGCAATTATGTCTTGATTATATCTTTAAATTAAGAAATTTTAAATTCAAATGATATATCCAACGGTTTTTACCATTTGTAAAATTGAAATTACGAAAAATGTCCTGAATAATCCAGTAGTATAATCAAGTACCGGCGTAAGGTCTCGAAAATTAACAAATACAATTTTTGATTCTCCATCCGTAAATGAGAAACAGGGATGGAAAATGAGAGAGCGAGATCGAGCGAGAACGGGAGTGGGAGACATTCAGCTGCAAAGCCCGGAACCGCTCATTAATGATGCAGAGCAATCAGCGCAATTAATTACCGTGGCGCTAAGCTCGGCTTAGCGAAAAACACAAATTAATTTCCTAAACTCATAAAAATTGACGAAGCTACCGACTCTCTCTCTCTCTCTCTCTCTGCGGTGAGCCTCGCCGAAATCTGGAAACGGATTGCCGCGGTTTCCATGCTTGTTTTTACGTGTGCTGCAAATGCGTTTATCTTTATTTATGCGAGCTTTTAATCACGATGCAATTGAATATAAATTCTTTATCATGAAAACAGAACGATACAAATTTTTATAAAAATGCCATGACTGATTGGGTCTGAAAAAATAAAGCTTTTATTACAGTATTAACTGTACTATTTAACTTTTATATAAATTGATAATCGAGTGATAAATCTGGTCAATGTACTGACGGTAACTTATAGATGGCACGGAATTCAATGCATTGCACAAATAACCAAAGATATTCTTAAGTACGTATTGCACTAATTTGAAGAACCCTTGCTATCCTCAAGTTTGTAATGATCGATTTCCGCGTTCGGCCGCAAAGAAACGAGTCAAGGGGGCGAAAAACATGAGTTGAGTTTGGGCGCTAGCGAAAAATCCAGCAATTATCGATTGGCCGCGAGTGGGGCTGGTGTGCGGCGGCGGCGGCGTCTCTCTTTCTCTCGGTCGGGCGCTCGGCTCGTAAATAAATTTAGCGGGGCCCGAGCCGAAATCCACTCAAGATCTTAGATTAGAGTTTGGAAAAGTAAAGCCGGGGATCTCGAGGAGCGCGTGCCCGTGGAGTCATCAGTCTGTGTGTAGCCGGGGCTGCTGGCTCGGGAGTCGCCGCGCTGATCCAATTTATTAGCCGCGTACTTGGATGACGTGCGCGCACTCTGCATCGAGTCGCTATCTACGTGACCGAGCTCTCCTGCTTTTTCGATCTCTCTTTCTCGCGCTTCAGCAGCACGACTGCAGGCCACTGCCGCTGCAGGAGAGGAAACCCGGACGGAGAGAGAGAGGAGAACCAGGCGAAATCTAATGAGAGCGCGAGCGCCGCTAATGAGCATAACGAGGTAGTTAGATGTTGGAGCAAATTTCGGCGCGGCACGGGGCGCGGGGACGACCGACAGAGAGGGACAGAGAGAGAGCTTGGTCAGCCTGGCACGAGTGAGCCACTTAGCGACTTATCACGTAGTTACCTAATCTGTTTATCCCGACAAGAGAGAGAAGGAGAGACACACACGCGTTATACGGACGTGTGTGTGTGTGTGTGTGTGTGTGCGCGCGGAGGGGGACGATGGCCGACGGTCCCCAGGGCCGTCTTCGGCGGCGCGCGGCGGCGCGCAGCTGTGAGCCTGTGTCACTGTCATGTCTAGTCAATTCCTTGCTCTCTATAGCCCCCGACGCTGCCCGAGAAGGCCCATACACTTGCTCGCAATTCAAGTGCACGACAATTTTACCGGCTGCGTAAGCTATTTGCGCTGGCTACACTGATACACACCGAGCGTAAACGCTGTGCTTAAATCCGCCGCGAGCGGATACCGATGGCGCTGCATGTCTGCTTTGTATTACACGTTAAAAACTTGCCAAGCTGCTACGTATCGTAATGGTAAAATGAGAAGTGCGGCAAATTCCCCGGGGAGCGGCTTTGCGAATACGGTTATGCACGAAAGTATATACGACGAAAAATGTCATTAGATCGTTTTTGAATAAATATCAGGGCTGTAATAAATTGGATTATCGTCTCTTTCCTTTACATATACGACCTTTCACGGCAATGCAGTAAAACTTCGTATCCTAGTATATCCCATCGATTCCCTAGAGAATTGAATGAAAAAAATATTACCTCTCCTTTATCAAAACTCTGCTTCCATCTGAGTGAAAGCAATTCGAGTTCGACAAAAGTTTATATATAATCTTAATATATAGCCAACGAGAATTTCTGAAACTTTCATAGTTGTAAGGAATATAAGTTTCATCTAAGTTTAGCAAAACTTGAAAAAACGTCAAATGAAATGCCTTATAATATCAAAAATTGAAACTTCGTAAAAACAAAACTTGTTGATCGCTCGGCACACTGGACAAACTCGATATCCATTTACGTTTTTGTTTTATTGTCCAGTCACCATTGGAATGCAGGTTATAAGGTGGAAGTTTTTCGTTTGTTCTATTGCTTAAGTTACACGAAAAAATAAGTAGTAGTACAAATAGAAATAAATTAAATTTGAAATCAGTAAATCATCATTGTTATAATCGTAGTATAATCATGTCGGTAATACCTTTATCCTATCAAAAGAGCTTGTCATTGGCATTGTATTTGTCCTGAATTAGGGGTCCATGATATAGTAATCTTTATCTGAATACTATCGCTATTTAATGATTTCTTTGAACTTTGAACGATAAAATTTTAAATAAATCTGAACGTACTATTTTTTAACGCTAAAACAGAGCACGTGAATTAAATTTTACTATCAAGTACATATTATTCATATATGGCTGTCGCATTAAGTATGAACGTGTTATACTATATAAAATCAAAAACAATTATTATACTATGCCGATGTCAACGTTATAGGATTATTATTATATAAGATGGCAGACAGAATCCTCATCTAGAATAATTGTCAAGTTCTTTAGGGTCATAATAAATAACTCGTGAAGATTAATATTTGAAAAAAATTGTAAATACTTAAATATCATAAAATAAAGTTTTTTTGGTAAAAAGTAAGCAGAGATATAAAATAGTTGTGAGCTGCTCTCTATTTTTAAGCAAAATCTGTTAGTAGGAAAAACATCTACGGTACGATTACGTTTCTAGGAAAACATAAGATCGTAGCCTGATTTCTAGAAATTCGATTTCCACTTGCGAGCTCACTATCAGTCGATATCGAGTATGTGCAGTGAATGAAAAATTGGCAATTCGAAGCCTTACTCGTGAAATTCTTTTTTCATATATTTTTAATTAATTGAACTTCAGGAAAATTTCTTCAACGTTTCTTTTTTTTAAGTGTAATAAAACTTATTTCTGAAAAATATCGAAATTTGAGAAAGTCTTGTTGCCAAATTTCGTATACTAGACAAAAAAGGTTGTATTCTTTAAAGTTGTTTTTATGAAAAAACTTGGATTTTCTAACTTTTCATGACTTTCATACTGTTACCGCGAGAAAAAGTTGAAGATATAGGGAAGTACTTACAGGGATGCGTCGGAGCGAAGGGGTACTCGAGGGTCGGAGGTAGCCTCGGGGCCGGCAGACCCGAGGGGCAGTGGTAGCAGAACATCCCGCCAGTCCTCGCGGCCGCCCCCGCGCCGGCCCCTGGCCCTCCGGCCAGCTGCTGCTGCTGCTCTTGCTGCTGCTGTGACCGCTGCTGCTGTGCATGTACCGACCCAATCTGTAACATCAACCGGTCATTAAAGGATTTTCATTTGTCTCATCGTCTTTTTGTCTTTAATGGATTTTCTAAAATCGCTAATTATTTTAATTTCACTATTAGAAATATAAAGTGTAGACGGCGAAGTATTAGATTACTAATCAGGAAAAATCTGGTTTGATCTCGGTCACAATGAAACTGGAGAAAACAAGCTTTAATTTGCCTCTATGTGATAGCAGAATATTAATTTTTGACAAAGTTATGTTAGTTTCTACTTGATGCAGGGAAAATGCGCTGGACCATCATGTTGATTCAGACATATGTAATTTAATAATATATTTTCATTACTGAACTTTGATTCTATACACATATTTGTCAGAAATATATATTTTCACTAAAAATAATCGCAAAATTTTAAATGTTCAAGGATAAATATATTTACCTACGCAACATTTTACTAATAAATAAAAAAATATTGGATTTTCGGTTATTAAAATTTTTTTACGAAATAATCGCCAAAAGTTTTTTTACCAATACAAGTTTGTCTATATTCTTAGACATTTTGATGAAACGAGTGTTTTTAATTGTTTTAAACTTCTCTCGTCCAACGTATTTTAAAAATAACTCATGTCCCTATCAACGGCGTAGTAAATTGAATAATCGTAATTGTGAGTATAAAATAATGCAAGCGAGAGGGTGTCGTATTTTTTTCCGAGTGACAAGTATATTAAATTAGAAGCAAATGACGTCGTCAGAGTTTAAGTAGACTGCGAGGAAGGCGGCAATGTGTAATTCCATATAACGACATCCTACTAAACAAAGCCCGTAGCTCGGCAAGTTTTGTTTGCATGCGCTACTGCCATGATGTAGCGGCCGAAGCATGAGTAGCAGCAGCAGTGCATCAGAGCGGCCTAATCAACTTATAAAATCCGGGCAGCAATTTTTTTATTATTACTCGTTACCTAAACAACTCTTTTCCCCATCCTCCGGTATATTAAATAAAATGAACTCTTCTAGCCCCGATAGCTGCTGCCCTATAGGCGCGTACTTCCGGCGACTGTGGCGGCCCCGAAACGAGATAACACGTCGATCCCCATTACCGCTACTGCCGCCGCTGCAGGGGCGAGGGGGGCGCGCATTCTAAACTCGCGTAAATAAGTAACGAGGGTATTGAAGCCATCGCTCGTGGAACTTAATAAGCCGAGAGTCGTCAATTTGTAATGCGACTGCGCGCGTGTGTGTGCGTGCGTGCGCGTGCGTGCGTATATGAGAGAGAACTGCGCGCAGGGCCTTTACGTAACGGCGTCCGCGGCGTCGGCATCGGCTTTATCCGCGGCCTGCCTCCCGCTCTCGCGCTCTCTCTCTCTCTCTCTCTCTCTGCGAAGGGACAAATTGAATTTTAGATCGCGCGCTGGGGATCGCGAGATAGAGAGACAGAGAGAGAGAGAACGGCCGCCGCACGTCCGCTCACGCAGATGATACTAATTGAAATTTGAAATTGATATTAGAGAATTATTACTACCCTCCGAGCAGCCAAGCTTTCTCTGTGTGCCGCCGCTGCGGGATAGCCCTCGGGCGCGCGCAAACGTAATTACGCCAATGTGCCGGCGCGCGCGCGTCTCGGGTATCTTGCCGTAATTGTTGCCAAATTCGATGACTCTCGCGCCTCCCGCATCCGTACACTTTCCTTTCCTCCGAATATAAAACGCGCCGATTTCTCGAGAATTTTGCATTGGTCGCAGCAACGATGACCCGAGAATCGACGAGCGCCGGGAGATGATCGGATTATAAACCTCGAGCAGATGTTCAATTTGAAACACGAGACAGGGGGTATACAGTTAATGTTAAGCCGAAAATCACATTGAATTATTAATGCGTCCATCTTAATTTCGGAGCCGCGCGCTAATGCCGCTGTCTGCGCCTCCCGTACACGTCGTGTAACAGACGCAGCGGTTATTATTTTCCATTCGAGCGGGCCATCACCTCTCTAACCATTGTGCGCGCCGCGGCTCCTCGGCTCCATTATGAAGAGCCGGATGAAAAATAGATAAAGCAGCGGCCGAAAGTTTTGCTTACATATTACGCGAGGTGGCTTATTATTTAGCAAGCTCTAAGCGCGGTAAACTTTTGACACGCGCGCGTTACGTAAACGCAAGAGCGCTGCGGTGGGGGGGGGGAAATTAGCTGGGCTAAATCGAATCGAAAGGCGGAAAATGAAGGCGCGCGCGCGCTTGCCGCGGGGGCTGATGTTTGCCGGAAGAGTTACGCGGCGGCCGATAGCAATGGCAAACACGGCCGATGAAGAGCCGCGGTGTACAGCGCGTAAGAGGCTGAAATTTGATCGGTGCTGGCCTGCATCAAAGGATCCGAGTAACCTGCTTGCGGGGAATTCTCGAGCCCCCCATGTATACATGCTGGCCAAAGCTGGAGCGGGCACTTACCTCGCCCCATTGTGCGACGACGCGGTTCGGCGCGATCGGCTGTTGTGCGCCGGCGTACTCCAATTGGCGCGTGCGCGCGCGCGCGAACAACGGGTCATAACGAGTGCGTATAAGAAGTGAAAAGTAACAAGCGCCGGGCTGGCCCCGTACATGTATATACACAGAGGCGCACCGACAGAAGGGGCGAAATGGACCGAGGCTAATCCGTGGCAGGCCTCTGGCACGTATACACACACACAGAGAAGCATACGCACACGCCACCCCTCGCCGCGCGCGCGCGCGTTGTTTGCTCAGCGAACATGCGGAGAGCCGAGAGTCTATATTTGCTCTCGGCGTGAGCTCTCTTACGCCTATATGCCGTGCACGAGTGTTCAACCCTATGTGTGTGCTGGTGTGTGTGTGCGCGCAGGCTCAGCCAGCCGCTTCGAAGATTACTCTACTGTTTTATTGCGCGATCATCCGATTGCCGCGCGAGCGCGGCGAAAGGGGTTCACCGCCAGTGGCGCACCGCGCGCATTATTACCCGCCACCCGCTCCACTAGTCTGACACTCGCGCCATTAATTTCCCGCGTCTTCTCGTAAATTTTCATTTGCACGTCGTGTCATCGGCCCGATTAGCTATAGCTCTCCCTCCCTCTTCGTTTATCTTAATGCATTCGCCCGAGTGGCTTTGCTGCACGCGGACGGATCAACTGATTTATCAACTTTCCTTACAGGTGGATTTGTCAAAGGGTACACAGAGAGAATGCCGACTGATTGTTGCTTCAGACTACATGATATTTTATACGCGACAACGAATATATTACTCTCTAAAATTGAATTGATGTAAAGTGAATATTCACCAATTCTACGCTGGAGAAATTGTCACTAATGTTTAGTGGTCTTTTCACTAATTCAAGTTGAGCTAGTCATATTTACTTTTTTAATAAGACTCATTTAAAACGCAATAAACAAATTTTTGGGACCAAAAGTGATTGAAGGTTAACATTAAAAATAGTCGATCTAATAAACATATCTATTTAGCATAATTCCAAGTTTGTCCCGTGAATAATTGAGAAGAAGGCAATGTAGCAAATCTGCTATACAGTCAGAACTAGAGGATTAAGCAACTGTGTCTTTGAGATAGTCCGCTCTATCCATTTAGCTGCGACATAACCTTTTTAGTGATCAAATATACTAAGAAACGCTGTTACAATGACGTATATTCCCACAAACACCTCACAATTCAATTAACGCGAAGCTGGCATTGAGTTGTTAAATTAGCGCCTCAGCCTTGAATCGTATTTGTCATTTTGCTAAGCTATATAGAAGCCGTAAAAAGCTTTCCAAATTGTGAGTCGCGGCTATATAGTTCGCGGCGCAACGTGTCGAATTTCTAGGAAAGCCGTCAATAAGCGCGCTTGGATTCTGCATTACAGTCGCGCTTGATTATTATGTCGCTAATTGTATAATTGCCGTCGGCAACGAGCAAAACGCTAAGTCGACGCGCGCAGCGCCTGTGTATATACATGTATGCATGCTGCTCTCCCGCTCTCTCTCTCTCTCTCTCTCGCTCAGCAACTCGCCGCTGACGTCAACATTCAATAATTCGACACGCGACATATCGCGACAATATCGCGCGCCTGCCGTTGCGCAATTAGCGCGATTCACAATTAAAACTGATATTCCCCCTCGTGGAAACTGTCTCGGCGTTTTCTGCTCTTTTACTTTGAGCGAGGCGCGGAGCTGCGCACTCGGCCGTCGCTTCTGTCGTTATAAGCTGCTTGATGAAGGGGGTGAACGTAAAATCACTATATTAAGCAACTTTCGCATCGGCTATTCCCCTTGAGGGGGAGAGAGTGACAGTAATGGCATTACAGCTAGTAAACTGCGTTATCGACATCTGTCAGACGGCAAGTCGAACGAAGAATTGTAATAAGCAGGTTCAAATATCAACTCGTTAGGCGACGAAAAACAAAGTTCTAATACGTTTAGAACACCGAACATTTGTCGTACATTGCATTATTCTCGAAAGGTTTTTCTTTACGTGTGAAGGTTTTCCAGGGATAATGTCGCTCGCGTATAAATAACGTTACATATTGGTTCGCAGGAATGATTAGGACGAAGATGAGTTAGATGAAATTGTTAGAAAAGAAGTTTCAATTGTCTTTTTGTAAATTAAGAAATCGAATCTATCTAGTATAAGTAAAATGTGTTTTCAATTTCCCAACAAAATGATTAAATTCGCATTATATCGATAATTAAAAATGAATTTTCAATTATTATTGATGAAGAATTTGTATAGGAATGCCAGTTCAATTCCAACTACAATTAGAACCGGATTACTTTGATTTTAAACATGAATTGATTGATTGATTATAACATCATTGGATCAATTAGTCGTTGCCGATACTAATTATTATCGTAATAATTTATAAACATTATACCGACTACTGTTGATTAATTTCGATTGCGATTGGAAATACGTTTAGGAACTTTGGTCTGATGATCAATTCCGTATTAATCGAACTTTAGCATACGCAATTAGATTGCACGCTTATTAGTCATACCAATTCCTAAAAGTAAAATTGATTATTTTTTTTTTTAATAGAAGAATAATGATTATCAAGTTATGCTAAGAAAAAGCTAAGAGATAAATAATTAAGAACAAAAAGAATGAAAATATTGCAGTTTTCAGAAGAAATGATTTTTTTATTTTTATCAATAAAACCGAGAGACTTACACTGAAGAATGTCTATAAAATGTGCGTATTTTCTATATGAGGAAAGAAGTAAAGCAGAGAATAAGCAATCTTCTGAGCCTCCTAGGCAACGCAAAGCCTACGCAGCAGACCACATCAGTTGATGCAACGTCCAAGCGAAGAGTTTACGCGCGAGAGAAAGAGAGAGAGGGAGTTAGCAAGCGAGAAAGATTGGCGAGAGCGGGAGAAATGGCGAAGGCGCTCGTGCCAATTAAAAGAAATTCGGCTGCAGCAGCGAATTGAATGTTTTATTAGCGGGGGCTAGCCGTATATATAGATGTATATACATGTATACGGGCCGCTCGCTCGCGCTTGCACGCGCGGAAAGCGCGAAAGCAAGTGGGTAACTAAGGAATGTGCTTGCCGGCTGACGACGTTAGCCGCCGCCGCCGCCGCGGCGTCGTCGGCCTGCTTTATTAATACAGAAGGCGCGCGCGCGCTCGCGCGGGAACGACGGCAGCGAATTGGAGGGAATTAATTAAGCAGCTGAAATTGGATGCAGCGCGTTAGCCCTTATTCTTGGATGACACAATTCAATAAGCTCGTCCGCACGAGCGGCTGCTCGAGCGCGCGGCCGAGCTCGTGTGATAGCGCTTTAATGCGGGATAACGGCATTACGAGATTCTCCGCCGCGTCCCTCTCTCCCATCTCTAGAGATCGCCAACTCCTTCGCGGCGGCTTGTCGCCTCTGCGTATAGGAGACATGTCAATATACGCCCGCCTCTTTCCTAGAAAACCGCCTCGCACGCACCAATAACCGCCGCGCGACAAGCTGCCCCTTGATTTAACTCGTTATTCTAACTTTAAACTCCGCGCGCCTGCTCCTGAGGATCATTTGTATCCCTCTATATACTCCGCTGTGAAATTCATTAGGCTCCTCGCCACTCATGACGCATTATTGAATTTGAAAAATACTCTGCCCTCAATTTCTTCAATTCCTATACGAAATCCTATAATACACAATCAGAAGATGATATGCCAACTCGTATGTTTATATATTTTTTTAGACTATTCAGTAATTGTATGTAAAAAAACAATACATCAATTCAAACAAATCCGGTTGGACGACATACGCTCTCCGATGAAACATATTTAGTTACTTAAGCCGGCGGCGGCGCATCGGAACTTTGTTTTTGCACGCCAAGCATTGAAAATCGCGGTCGACACGGCGCCACCCGTCATCCACTTGCGCCCGCGCGGCTGGCTTCGACTTTGCATCTCTCGCCGAGTGCGCATGTCCCCCCCGCTCGCGCGCGCTGGCCCGGGGCGTTTTGCGCGACGCGACCCTAGTGTTACTCCCCCTTCTAACTTTCCCCGGCGCGCAAGCCGCAATGTGTGCGGATGAATACACCAGTATCGCGGCTCACACAAGCGTGATCCCTCGCTCTGTGGGCTCGTCGAGAAAAAAAAACTTTGTAATCGCCTTTCTTGACATACAACTTTTCCTATAGTCTATACATATACACCAAGTGCTTTGTATTGGGCGTATATATTCCACATTGGATACATCGAATTTTTCATGCTTGAAAAGGCGTGTAAATTACAAGTTTTTTCTAATAAGCTTAAATGTGTGTGCCGTAGGGGTGGGACGAGTGGTTCAAAACTTTCTCCATATTTTTTTAATAAACTAATATAATACTGTAAATGATAGAATAGTGTATTGAAATCATTCGCATTTTCTCACGAATACATTAATTTAGTAAGCCAAAAGGGTTCAAACACGCAAAATACATTCATAAGCTGACCAAGATCAAACTTTTTTTCGCACTTTTACATACGACAAAAAACTTGAAAAAATGCAAGAGTCAAAACTTATTGTTAACAACTTCAAAATTAATTAAAAAGTGTTAAATTAGCTTTATATGTGTAAGTCTCATCAAAATGGCGAGAAACCCAAAATCACGACTCAAAAGTTTTTTTTCGAGCACACCTTCGGCGTATGGTTTTTCTTGTTTATTATAGTATATTAAATGAAGATCCGCAGATGAACAGCGTCTATCAAGTAGACTACTTTTTTTAGAACAACTTATACTTCTTAAAAAAATGATAAAAAAAAAGTTCTCGTTCTCAAACCAGCCATTTAGCCCAGAACCGATCGCCTCAAAGATTCAAAAAAGAAATGGAAAGAGCTTTCATTCGTTTTTTTGAAAATTAAAAATGATAATTCAATCAAAAGTTATAAGGGTTTGAACTTGAATGTCGAAAAGGCATACAGCCTCGGCTTTGAGCGTGTTTTTATGCCTTTTCGACGTTGAACTTCAAACCCTTATAACTTTTGAAGAAATCGACATTTTTTAATTTTCAAAAAAGTAAATGAAAGCTCCTTCTTTCTAGTTTCCATTTCTTTTTTGAGACTTTGAGTCGATCGGTTCTGAGCTAAATGGCTGAGGTTTGAAAAGGAGGAATTTTTGGTCATTTTCTTAAAAAGTTTAAGTTGTTCTAAAAAAAATAGTCCACTTGATGGACGCTGTTCAACTGTAGATCATCATTTTACATATAATAAACAAGAAAAACCATACGCCGATGGTATGCTCGAAAACAAATTTTCAAGTCATGATTTTGGGTTTTGTCGTCACTTCGATTAGAATTACACATATATGTGAAAGGATTTCAATTTTCTATGCTAAAATAATGTTGTTGTAATGCAAAGAAGAAGAAATAAAATTTCGAACTATTCGTTCGCATAGCTACTATGCCGTTGTATTACAAATATTTCCTATACCGTTCGTTATATAGTCAAACACTTTAGATATTCAATTTGAAAGGTTAAAGAAATTATAATTTAGAATCAGCCCATTAACAAAGTGATATTACACTATATATATATATGCTTCTAAATAATCTTCATCCTTTAACACTGACACTGCTACATACTAATCCACTCCAGTCGCGTGTTTATACGTCTTCCGTCGCGCGTACAGGTGATGCGGCGCCGAGGCTAGTAATTATATACAGCCAATTTCAATAAATCATAACTTCCACAACGTCCGGCTAAAATATGCGCGCACGCAGATATATACATAGAGAGACGGAG
>JAPYZP010001099.1:0-19927 GCA_030522985.1 Torymus sinensis | reverse complement strand
TAATATTTTCTGTAAATTATAAATTATTTTAATTACTGCGTTTATTAAATCAAAATAAAACATCCGGAAATATTTTACGACAAGCTATATCTCTTTCAATAAACTGACTAGTCACCTACTATTCATCACTATATCGCCATATTTTTACGACCCAAATTAAGAAAATAATTAATTACCGAGAGAGGGCGAGAGAGAGGGAGACAGATCAATTCGCATATCCCGTATTATACCTCTTCTCTCCATTTTCCGGCTTTCCGCTATATCCAACGCGCGCTCCAATAGATCGCAGCTAACAGGTCGGATGAATAAAGTCTCACGACGACGATGATGACGACGATTTGGCGCCCGCTGAAAGATATAAATGGCAATGGAGTGCAATGAATGGGGCCCGAGCGACCATGCGCGACCCTCTACTGCACCGACGGACCACTTCTTTTTCGGTGTCTCTCTCTCTCTTTTCTATACAGCACCGCGTTTACGACGTAAGATTGCGTTTTCATACAACCGGGCGCGCTCTTTTTCTTCGCCGTGTGCGCGGCAATATAACACAGCGTGCGGTGATGGCGGTGTATGAGGCGCTTGGCGATTTCTCGCGATATTTTATGGCTGAAGAGCTCGTGGTTGGTGAATGAAAAGGTTTGGTATTTATATGATATTTGCGTGATTATATGGTTGTCAATATCGAGGGTGGAACGTGTACGTGGCTAAACAAATTGAAATTCACCTTACGAGAAGTGTTTTTTTTAATAGAAAAATGATAAGAGTAAAGATAATAGATAATGTGTTAATAATTGCAGAATATTTTTGCAAAATTGCATTCTTTCTTAGAAAGTTTGAATGTTAACGCAGTTTTCTAAACGGTAATGAATTATCTATTAATTTTAAAATCCTACTTTTTATACGACACGCATGAGGAAATAATTAATAATCTTTTTTTTTTTATTGTACCTAATCGTTAAATATGTATAAAGAGCTATAACTAATTTTAATAACACTATACCTATAAAAAATTTTTATAAAAATGAGTTTCTATAATCTAAAAAGGCATTTAATTGGTTGGAAAAAAATTAAGCTAAACAAAACAAGCTTTTATGTATAATACATATAAAGAAAATTATCTAAATTATATATTACTTTTTTCTAATAAAATTAACAAATTTTTATTAATATTCGATTTTATATATGTGATTTTTAATAGACACATACTATAATTATATCAACATTCCATATAAATCAATGTTCTGTTGTTATCCTTCCAAATTATCACTGTTTTCATTGCACTTGCATGAAAGTGAATAGCCTTCAGGTTTATCTCGAAGTTGGTCAAGTGTCCTGGCGCGCCTCATCTTTAATGCATGCGCCGTTTCTACGGTCGCAACCGGCAAGACCTCCGCGTGTCAGTCAACGATCAGCTCTGGCGTGACGCGTCGTATCGGGAGATTATATGGAAAAGTCAAGATTCTACTTAAGGAATGTATTTTTTGTAAATTTTCAAATTTTATTTTACTTAGGCATTTAAATGTTATAACTGTTTCATTAATTAAGAATAAATCAAATCTAACACTGTACAAAAATAATTCTACTTACTGCTTACTCATTATTATATTAATTGAATGGAAATGAATCTACTACCTATATATTATATACAGTAAGCTATTGTAAGGATATTAGTTTATTGAGTGATGTCTGATGGAAACTACTACTGGAGCATCACTGATGAGTGCACTCCAGTAACCGGGACAAAACGACATTTGCTTTAAATTTAACTAATATTTTGTTTCTTCAAATTTTTAGAATAGGTACTCTACTCTAGAAAAATATTTGAAATATTTTTCGAACCATTAATAAAAAAAAAAAAAAAGGATAAAACACTAGCGTAGGAACTAACATCTTTACATTAACTTACTGTATGCAGTATGTATTAACAAAATTGTTTTTATAAAATGATATGTTGTTGAAAATAAAAAATCTATTTGTCTTTGGTTAATTATAAGTGATATTACATAAATCTACATAGAAGTTTTTGCTATTCGTCATTCTAATTGAAAATTTTTGGTTTTAATATGATTTCAATAGCATTATATTTAAGATAACTTTAATAACTGTGAACTATCCAGATAGTTATTGCAAATTTTTAAAAGAAAAATGTATGTGAAGAAAGATGCATTTTGCAAACTGAAAATTCCAATTCATAGACAATGATTGGAAAAGGTTAAATAAATAATAAGTCAATATATAAAATTTTATGCTTTTTTTTATTTGGGATTCATTCCCTAAAAAATTAACGTATAAGTTAATCTTCCTCCTCCTCAGCGGCAGCGGCGCCAGTTCCCTTGCGCATGTTCTTCCTCTTTACACGGCCAGGGCGGCCACCACCGAAGGGCGACTTCAGGGAGAAGTCAATGTGCTTCTGCGAGTCCAAACGGACGATGAAGGAAGGAATGTTCACAACCTGCTTGCGAACACTGAAAGAATAAATTCATTCATAAGTGTGATGATTTCATCTTCAATATACTTTCAGTAGATTTTATTATTTGGGGAACATCTAAATATACGAGTTTTATTGAGAAAAAGACTGTACCGATTTTATGATTTAACATTCCATTGAATGTTTTTATAGACGTTATGTGATAAACATAGTTTAACGCATAAGTGGTCTGTTTGAAATAATTTACACTCATTGACGTCTATTCAAGATATGAAATTTCGTCGCTTCCTTTGCGGGAGCAGTTGAGTGGTCAGTCAGGTACAGGACTAAAAAATGTACATAATTCATCATTTTTCATACAATACAAGTCTCATCATTTAGTATAGACTTTTTATAAATATGTATTCTGATTTGAAGTCGAATGAATAAACGTACACATTCGATGATTAACACAGAAAATTACTTTCGCCTTAATGATTAGAAACATTCTGCTGGTTTACAGATATTTCTTGCCCAGACAATAAGGCTTAGGAATATAATCTAGTCATAGGTAGTACAAACCGAATGTGTCGCTGACGGATCAGAACACGAGCGTGATGGATGGATTTGGCTAATCCAAGCTTGAAGACTTGGGTCTGAAGACGCCTTTCCAAGAAATCTTCAATTTTCAAGCCCAAAACGTAATCGAGCTTCATGCGGCTCTCATCCAACACTCCGATCCTGACCAGACGTCTCAACAATGCATTACCTAAATAAAAATGTATGTTTATTATTCATGAACAATAAAACAGTTTATGCAATTTATTATAATCTTAAATTTTCAGATTAAAGTTTCTCATATCAAAATTTATTCAGACAAGAGGTGTCAGAAATAATAAAGTAATTTTCATCATTTTAAAAATATAATTTAAAAAAAAAATCTTTTCATAAATAATAACCTTCGAAAAGACGCTTTGGGTCCTTCTCTTCCAAAGTAAGGAGCTCACGAGCAGCCTTACGGATTTTGGCAAGGGTGTATTTGACCCTCCATACTTCACGCTTGTTACGAAGTCCGTATTCTCCAATAATACGTAACTCCTGATCTAAACGGGCCTTCTCATAAGGCCTTCTGGGGGTGACGTATGTCTTTGAGAAGACTGACGGAATCCTTCCGTTAACCATGGTCGTTCTGTTGAAGTAATAGATATGTATTAGATAACTTGAAAACTGCACTTTACATTACATTATTGATCTTTATTTTTATAAAATGTATTCTGTCTTGAAGTCGAATGAACAACTGTATTCATCCGATGATTAACCCAGAAATTGTTTTAGCCTTAATGATTAGAAATGCTCTGCATTTTAACACAGACATTTCTTGCCCAGACAATAAGGCTTACTAATATTGGTTATTAGTTATTAAATGATAACGACAGGAAAATCAATTATTAAATATAATGTTACGATTAAAGAAATAAGCATGATATTTTTATATTCTAGTTTAACAAATCAAGAGTATATAAACTCACTAGCTCGCCTTTAGATGAGCATTTTCAAAAAGTAACCTCAAAACACGAGGTTCAACGTTCATATGTAAAACCAAAATTTAAAGAAATGAAAAAAATAAATGAATTAAATACATAAAAAATATTTCTCTAAGTACTTGAAACAATAAGTTAACGCAATATTTAAACAATATTTGTAAAACTTGAAAAGTAAAACACGTGGCCAGTAAATTTAATCAAGTGCACGCATATGTAACGTAAAATAACGAAATTTCGAAAAAGTACAACGAAAATCGATGAAAAATTCAATACAAAAGAATAACTAAAACAATTAACATAAATAAAAATAAAATTATGGATGAAAAAAACCACTTACCTATTGTTTTAACAATACGGAACGACCGACACTCCCTTCGCTTCTCTGGATGGCGTGGAAATGGCCGAGTCTTGTCGCTCGCGTTTCCGTTTGCCGCCTTCGCCGCGAATGGTAAAATAACGTAGTGTGTCAACTTCATTGATAAACTCGAAATGAAGATGACACTAGTTGTGCATCATGCACATTGCACAGTCGGTACTACAGTTATTGCTTCGCGGTTACGATTCGAAATTTCGAATCTATTACGTGATGCTTAATTATATATTCAAGTACTTATATATTAGAAAATTTAATTTTTTCATCTGATTCGTCTATTAAGGATTCATTTTTTTAAATAAAAAATTACAGGGTGCTAAATAAACATCTCAAAATATTATTAATTCGTAGTTTCTTCAAGATATTTTATTAACTTCACTTATATTAATAATTATCGATCTATATTTTATATTTTAGCTTTGTATTCTATCATCGATAACGTTGAAAGTATATTCATTAATAAAAAAATATGTAACAAGTATAAATATCATTATATATCTCAAAATTATTATTTATATTAAATCGTATATAAAACATAGTAGTAGCTAGATTAACTGCGCATACGTATATATCAACATAGGTACTATGAATATTTCCGTGACATACTCATTGACCTGCGCATATACTTACGTATTGAATGGAATAATGTTTACTAAGTTTACTTCATATATGCAGCTCGCGCGTTGATCAAACGATAGTCAAAATACAATATGCAACAGGAAACAATTTAAAAATGACTCTCTATCATTACATTGCAAAGTACAGTTATATTTGTCGATGATAAGAATTGTTTGAAATAACATGGGCCGAGGAAAACAAAATTTCTATTGCATCTGTATGGCCGCTATTTTTCTAATTGTTGAGGAGAAAAGAAAACAACACGTCACGAAATCAAGATTTCATCGTCATCGAAATGACGAAAAATGATAAGATAGGTATATAATCAGTGCTATATATAACAAGGAAAAGTTTTTTTGGAGCTCTTTTATTGTTAACGTTAGTATACTTATATAGTATCGCATTTTTGTCTACACTTTGATAAAATAAATAAATTACTACATTCTTTTATCAAGCAATCTTTGTAATTTTTTACATAAAGCTTTTTTTTTTATCAAGAACGTTTAGCATTTTCACTTATAACCTATAAAATTATGGTTAATAATTTTTAATTTTATAGAATTATTGCTACACTAGTTGATTGTATAAGAATATTTTGTTATTTATTATTAATAATAATTGATATAGTCAAAATTAATAATAATTAAAATATTTTTACAGTAAATTAAAAGAAAAAGTACATATACTTATGTCCAACAAGTGTTTAATCAGTTAGTTTATACAAAGATACTTTAATATGTGTAAAACTTTTCCAACAAATTTTTTACTTTTTTATCATTGTATATGAAAAGTATTTTAAGTTATCAATTTTTCTAGTGATACATGCCCATTTTGCTCACACAAGTAATTAATATTTTTTTTTTCAGTTGTGAAAGTATCAGAGATTAAGTATATTCACCATATCTAAACAGACTCACGTTTAAATCACGTTTCTCCCACCGATATCAGGAAACTTCCTATAGTAGTAGCATGTTTTGATATGCAGTGTCATACAGTTGACCCCGAAAGTGAGGAAACACAGATAAGTAAAGACGTAAGTATGAAAGACTTTGAGAACTCCAGTCAGTATTCTGTCAAGAATGAAAGAGGTCGTGAAGTAGTCTCTATTCGTGTACTAATCGAGTGTGAAAAGTTTGAGCAGAAGTATTACTTCTTTATTTAGTAACGAGTGATTAGATAGAATATTGTGTGAACATGGAAGCTCTTGGAGCAGTAAGTACTTGTAAAATGTGCAATTTAGTTTACATTGTTATAAAATTAAATTAAATAATTATTAAAATACTAGAATAATAATACACTAAACTCCAAAAAAATTTTACTGTGTACCTTCGTTAGTTTAACTCAGGAAGAGTATCAATTGATTTTATTGCCTTAAGTTAATTATTTCAGAACAATGTTTTTATGACATGATCTAATATAATCTTGATTCAAATAAATTTTTTATTTAAGCTAATAATTATTAAGCTTCATAAGAATTTGTTTTATACTGTATAATATATTTTATATGAAATATAAAAAATTTGTACTATCTGGAAATAATAAAAAAGCTTTATACCTAAGAAATTTAAAGAAAAAAAGAATAATTTAAAAAAATATTTCTCAAGCTAAAATGAAGAATAACAATTATATAGTTTATTGAAAAATTGTAATTATTTTGTATAATGTTATCTGGGAAAATGATCCTCAAGGAAGGTCTGGATTAAATATAGAATTCATTAGATTAAACTTTTCAATAAAATAGTCAATCAAATCATGTCAGTCTCAATGAAAAGCTTACCTTGATCATTCTAATAGAAAATATGATAAGCATTTATCAATATACTACAGAGTAAAGGAAAATTTTGACATATTACTTACAAACAGCAGTAATTTAGTATGATGACATAATGTTATTCTATATTTGTCCCAATGGACCCCCCAAGGAAAGTGTCACATGATAATACTTCTTGAGTTGACCCTTTTATCAGAGATCATAAGACTCACGTGAGGAAACTCGTGTAAGATATTAACCCTTGTAATTTTTCCTGTACTCATGATATGGAATGCCTTATGTGTATTTAAGAGATCATTTCATTTGTATTAAAAAGAATAATGATAGCATTTACTGAAATACAGTAGCAATGGTGGAATATTTCTTAAAACTATTTTATTTTCAGTATCCTGTACTGAAGTCATTTCTTGCTGGATCTTTCTCTGGAACTTTTTCAACCATTTTATTTCAACCTCTTGATTTGATTAAGACAAGACTTCAGAATAGAGTAAATAACCATCATGTAGGGTAAGTATCTGTAATGTGATTTAAAGGTGTTATTCAATGAATACTGAAAATAACAAACATGTTATTTCCACAGACGTCAGAGGCATGGCATGGTATCAACCACAATAGCCATTATTCAAAAGGAAAATATTTTTGGATTGTGGAAGGGTATAACTCCAGTAAGTAACATAACTATTTCCTACCAAGACAAATTTATAATGTTTTTATTAAATTACTGCACTTTTTTAGTCTGTGACTAGAGTTGTCCCTGGTGTTGGTTTATATTTTTCAACTTTACACTGGTTAAAAAGTACCTTGGATTTGGATGATCCTATTACACCTGTGCAAGCAGTCACATTAGGAATTACAGCAAGAACTATTTCTGGAGCTTTGTTGATTCCAATTACAGTGGTCAAAACAAGATATGAGGTACTAATTTAAATCAACTTTATAATGTAAAAAATATTTAATATTTGTTATAAAAAATAATACTTTGGCTTTTTATTTGTAGAGTGGAGTATACACCTACAATAGCATGGGAGAAGCACTCAGGCTAATTCACAAAAATGAAGGCTTAAAAGGGTTATCAAGTGGCCTTGTACCTACCTTACTTCGTGATGCTCCATACAGTGGTCTTTATCTTATGTTCTACACCCAATTAAAGAAATTTTCATTAAATGGTATGCCTATAAATTTTTTAACTTAACAACTAGATTCGAAATTTGAGTACATCAAGCTTCCTAATTGTACAGCATATATAAAATAATGTACAATTTTTTAATTTTCAGAATTTCCACAGTACAGTGATTTACCAGCAACTCATTTCAGTTGTGGAGTTGTAGCTGGTATACTTGCTTCAATTGTTACACAACCTGCTGATGTTGTTAAAACAAAGATGCAACTTTATCCAGAAGAATTTAAAACTGTAAGAAGTTCTCTTTATTTTGTATATTACAAATATGGAATATTAGGATATTTCAAAGGAATAGTGCCTCGCATGCTTAGAAGAACTTTAATGACTGCAATGGCCTGGACTGTTTATGAACAAATAACAAGGGCAGTGGGTCTGAAGTAAAATTCTAAAATAATATGTAAATAAAATGTGCTATACCATATACAGTATTAGGATCGACTGGATTATTGATGTCTTCATCAATGTGTTTTAATGTATTATAAAAGTTTTATTATCATAGATATACAAATGTTTATATATTTAATAAATTATCTATTATACATACAGAAACATAGAGTATCTTATTTATTTTATTGTATAAAGTCTATAAATGTTTAATTTTAATTCCCTTGTAATAGACATAACATTATAGAGATAACAAAAAAAAAAAAGAAAAAAAAATACAACTTTGAAAAGATGTAATAAGAAACTTTTACAAATTAACGCGTTTAAATGATAAGTGACTGATAGAACATCAATAAAATTAGTAAACCTATGACCTACATGCAATCTTAATTAGTATTTTGTATTTTTTAATTCAATATATCAGTTAATCAGTGGTAAATCAACACACATACAGGAAAATAAAAACTGGATAGGGAATTTCTATTTAAAGACTTTTATTTGATGCTTACAGAAAAAGTATATATTGGTTTTTACAAATAGAATTTTCTTTCGTCTTACTAATAATTCAGCATTGATTTTAATATTACAGAACTTAAACGTTAAAAAACGTTAAAATACTTTATTACTTCAATATTAACAAGATGATTCAATTACTACAATTCAGATAATAAACAATTTGATTATAATTATTACAGAATAAAATCACTTTAATAACAATAGCACGATTTTACAATTAATTTAATGGTTGCCAAAAAAATAAAATTATTTACGCATTTACGACAATTATTAATATCTGAATTGACTGAACGAAATGGAAGGTCGCGTGTATGTATGCTCCTAGTGCGGAAAAATTGATTTAGACGGCGTCCGACTCCCACTCAATCGTCGATGAACTCGCAACGTTCACTTTTGAAAACCTTAAACCGTATTATGGAAAATCTTTACCTTAAACAGTAAGTGAAATCACCATGGAGACCTGGTGGCAAATGGCATCAGACTGCATACGTTCACCCTGAAATTAGACAAAGCGAGTTATAAAAGTGAGAGATGGAAAGTTTTAAGACTAGTTTGTTAGGCACATATTTATATATATATATATAGATATAAGAAGTATAAAATTTAACACAGAATATCAGCCTATTCATTTATAGATGGTTTATAGGATGTTTAAAAAAGTATTAATAAAAATTCTTTATTTTATCAAAAAATGGGTAATTTTTTGATGAATTAAGATTTAAAATGTATAAAAATTGTATTTCTAAAAGTAAAAGACAAATCTAAATTTTTAATTTAATATAAATATATTTAAGAAATTGAAGAAGGAAATAAAACTTTTATTGCATGTAAATGTTCAAAGACGGATTCATTAGGTTTTGTAATTTAGTTGCTTAAAAGGTAAAAAAAAAAAATTGTAAAGAAAATGTGTTTGTTAATTACATAAAATTTTTATCTTTTAATACTTTTTTAAGGTGGGTCTTACATACCCTATTTTGCATGTTAGCTATTGAGCAGACATGCAAATCAGAAGAAGTATGTTCCTTTACAAATTATAAATAATAAATGATTATGATTAAAGTTGTATTCGTAGAAATACCTATTTAATAGGGTATCAGCAAATTTTCAATAATGGTATCCCAGCTTCAATTTGCAGCTTAAATATTAAACTGCTTTTTTGATATTTTTAGAATTTGAATACCCAGTAGACTGTTCACCTATAATTTTACTAAACAATCATGGGTGAATTCACGTGACTTCTTCAACTAAAGTGTGCAATATGATGTCCTGCCATGTAATGTGTTGGTTAATTATTTTACTAAAGTCATCCGCAACTTATCCTAGAATTTATTTGCAAGTATATATAATCTTCTTAATTTATAGACTACAATAAATTTTAATTATAAAAGATTCTCTTTGTTATTAACTTTTTCATGCAAGACCCACCTTAAACCATTTAAATTAACAATTTGTATTGGTAGGTCAATGCATCAAAAGAACTATCATCAACCTATTCCTACTCAATATCCCACATATTTACCCAATCCAAATTTATTACAATCTTGCTTATAGTTTTTAATTTCTTGCTTTAGCGATAGATAGATTAGACACGAAGGCGGATTGTCAAGTATAGTGTTAATTATAATTATAAAATATACTGAATAAAACAGACATAGATTAATATTCATTACAATAAAATCAGACTTTATTTATTTATAGTATATATTATTAAAATTAATAGATTCCTAAATAAAATTATCACTAGTAAAGTGTAATTTTTAAATCTGTTTATGGAATAGTCAGTTGATATAATTAAATTATACTGAAAAATATACTAACCATAAAATAACTAATTTACTGTTCATAGTTTTTTTTTCAAATATTTTTTTATAGTCATTATTTTTAAAATTTGTATACATAATAGTGTTGATTACATTACTTATGATAGTTTTAAAATATGTAATCTATTTTCTATAATAATGTAATAATATAAATGAACAAATGGAATTATTTTGAAGTAATAACATTTTTCAATGTCTCAAACAATGAGCTGTGCTTTATATGTTGGTTTAATTCTAACATTTTTATGTAAAAAAGAGGCCATGTTCTGGTATTATCATTCCGCCATAAATACCTCTGAAATGCGTAGCAGAAGCTAGGATTGTATAGTCAGTCACGCAGGGCACTGTCGAGGCAGGTTTACGGAAGTAGGCTCTGTTTCCTCCATTAAATCACTAACTTTTTTTCAATAAATTTATTCTACGCTGTCCTTGGAGTTTATAAAATATTTGCATACAACCTAAAGATAATTATGATCGACCCAAAGCAAGTATAGGTATACCTTCTCCTATCTTGCTCTGTATATTTATAATTCTAAGAAACTTCTTAACGTCTCAATATCTACAAACGATCATTTTATCCTTTTTCATTTTTACAACCTTATTTTTCTTTCAATACACTTATCATGCCCATTTTAGGATCATTTTTTATAAAATTACATGAATGAAGTGTAAAATATCTCTGAACATTAAACACCACCAAGTACTGGATGGCACTGATTTCGCGACAAAAACTTGTAAGAGGTCAAATCGTTACACAGACATAAGGTGCAACTAGTGAAACTTACCTGACAAAACAATCTGTACAGTAATTGAGACGTTAATAATAAATTGTATAGTGCATACCTGACTTTCTGCTCACTCACTAACCAATCAAGAGTAGTTACTTGTGACTTCTACTTCTGGATCGATGACGTCGACGACTTTGGTGATTTGAGTGATGATCGTGATTACCTATAAATAATGTTTAGATAAGAATTTTATTTAAAAAATATTTTTTTATTTCCATCTCAACTAAAATGGTCCTTTATTTCCCTCAAAAGTGGGACCAAAGTTATACTTGTTTCCTTCTTTTACATTTTTTTCCGCATATTGCGCGAGAAAAGTAAATTTGCGGGTAAAAGTGAATTCAATATTAACTGTAGGCTAAATATCTTATACCGCCCGCGTTTACAAACACTCCACATCTTTCCATTGGTCCCACTTTCCAATTAAAAGAAGTGACCACTATTGAGATGAAAATAAAGTATAGTAGGTATATGTAACACGGGAGAAAAGTCGACGATTCCCTCGGGTGATCACACTGAACCCACCGTGGGAATCCAAAGCGACTTTTTTCCCTTGTTACAAAATGTACTATTTTTATAACGGTTTAGCATGCGTAAAGTACTATACTTTACGTATTAGTGTGTAAAGTAGGAACTTTACGTACTTATGCGTAAACACTTTATGCACTCGTGAAAAAAAAGAACGGGTACTGTACGTATGCTAAACAAGTATCTAACGACGAGTGTTACGTGCTCAATTAAGTATAAAAAATAGTCACGTGTCCAAAGTAGGCGTATCGTGCATGAGTAGATTGTCGCCGGAGCAATAAACTATACCCGTGCAAAAAACGCTTCCATTATCAGAAAACTTCCATGTATATACTTATAGATATACAATGTGTACATTTGGAAACGGAAAATGTAAACACAATATATTTATATATATACATATATATGGATGTTTTCTAACCGTGTACGTTACATAATGTATACGTTAGAACTGTAAAATTATTTTATACCTCGATCCTTATGGCGACGATCTTTTTCTTTTTCTTCTTCTCCTCCTCTGTGTCGGTCATGTTTATCTTTTGACTTACTCCTACTCCGATGTTTAGAATTCCTATAATCAAAAAATAATTGCTCAGATCTTATTTTCACAAAATAATTGTGAAAGTAACAACAATCCATCATATTTCACCTGTGAGGTCCGTCGTGTTTTTTTTCGTCATCTCGTCTTCGATGCTTATCTCGGTCTTTATCCTTTTCTTCCCTATCTCTATCTCTATTATGCCTTCTGTGATCCCTATCACGGTCGCGATCTCTATCTCTACCCCCTCTATCTCGATCATCAGTTCGCCTTTTTCTATCATCATCATTTCGTGACCTCTTTCTTTCTTCTTCGCGTCTTTGCTCCTTTTCATCTCTAGCTTTTTCTCGTTTTGCCTGCAATCAATTATTTTAGAATTATAATATTTTATATTGCTTGATCTTTTATAAAAAAGAAATCCTTTCCATATTTAACATACCAAAATTTCTTGTAGTGCACTTTTTAATCTAGCATATCCCACATGCTGTTTTCCCATTAAATGGTCATCTATTCGTTGTTGAGCATCACCAACTATAAGGAATGCACCGCAAACATCACAAACTTCCATTTGTTTTTCTTGAGCAGCAGCTAATTCTGCAGTCTGAAATAATTTATTGATTTAAAAAATGATAGAAAATGAATGAAAATAATATTTAAAATAGGAAAGAATGAGTATAGTCAAATGTAATTTTTACCTGATTATAATGACTATTGTCATTTGATTTTCTTAAGATTTCCCGTTCGTCCTTTAATTGATCGCAGAGTCGCATTAATCCTTGTGCCTGTTCCACATTTCCTTGAATACCACTCTGTTCTGCTTCTTCTACAAGTTTGTTAATTTTCTCTGTCAATAAGGCAATTTGTTCTTCATTTTTTTGTGTCTGAGCAGGACTTAGAGTTGGCTGTAAAAATAAATAAACATTTACATGGTGCACATTGATTTTTAATATATTGAAACTGCACTGTATAATTTCTACAATTAAACCAAGAAGGATCCTTAGATAATACCACGCGATGCAACCAATAAGGTACATAATGAAAATAAAAGTAATAAAATAAGTGCTGATGTTAGTTTAAAGTGAACACCAAATTTACTTCAGTTAGTTTTTGTTTTCTCTATGAATAAGTAACATACTTGACTGAAAGTTTAGGAGAAAACTTAAAAAGTATGGACAAAGCAGGGACAACTATTGGTATTAATATTTTTTCATTTTCTTAATTCATAGGTTATATTGTCAGCATCCTCTTAATATAATGATCAAATTTAGTGCCTTTCATGGTAAATACATACAAGACCTAATTTATTTTGACAAACGACCAATAATATTGTTGTTTACAAATTTTTTCAGAAAAAAATACTCTTGTTAAGTGTTGACTACTCTGTAAAATTACTTACTGTTTCTGTTTTTCCTATAAGTGCCAGACGCTGTTTTCCTTTAATGATTTTTCTTTCCACTTCACTAAGCATACTTTGGCAAAATCTGATAAATTCATCTTCATACTGTTGTTTACGATACGAATAAGGTGCTTTTTCAAATAGCTCCCTTGCTTCATCGTCGTGCACTTTAGCACATGCACCCAAATCTGCTCTTGTATTGACAAATAAATCATGTGGACAGAATTTTACAAGATACAGCTTGCAAAACTGAAAAAGTAAAATATATGTAGATTAAGTAAAAATCTAATTCTTATTTACTATAGAAATATCTTGGATGCAAATAAAGTACAATAGGAACCAATATAAATCAATTTTGAGGTTAAAAACTATGTGGATTAACTTATCGAGTCTCAATTCCAAAATTCAAAATAATTCACTATATAAACTAATTTGACTCTACATTCATAATAAACTTCAATGTTGTGAGCATGAGTTAAATTAACGGAAGGATTGAACATTCGACAGATTTCTTCGCTCATGTACTTATGTCACATTTATAATTCATATATTTTCTATAGAAAAGCAAATAATTTACACATTAGCATAGTCACCCATGAGGTTAGCTTACATTGTCAATTTAACAATAAATAATAATATTCCTTTACTGAAATCAACTTTGTAAAGGTATTTTTGTGGCTAGTATAAGACCTGGTATATATAAAAAGTTATGTTGCAAATAGTTGCAAAAACGCAATCCAACATTTACAAAAGAGAAAATATTTATCATATAAGTAAATGAACCGGAAACTTAAAATTTTTAAAATGTACTTGAGCATTCGTCTATCTTCTATAAAACAAAAAAAAACTTCAAATCTCCGTAACGCCGAAACGTGAAATCAATGAATGACCGGCGACATGAGACCGGGCGGAAACATAGACTTTCTCACCTCTGAATCCTCCCAGTTGAGCTCCTTGGGCTTCTCGTTGGGGAGGACGTTGCGGTTCCTCCCCATGAGCTCATCGAGCAGGGCAGCCGCCGCGGCCGCCGCCATGGTCTAGTTATCCTCCTTAGTCGAGGACCTTCCTCGTTTTCGAGAAGATCGACTAGAACCAGCTAATAAAGCGTGGACTAGCGCGTCGCCAGGAAACGAACTGCGCGGTGCTCTCCGCTGCCCGCGGGCAGGCACGCACACACACACACACATACACACACACGCGCACACAGAACACACACTTGTGCGTATGGTCGATAGACACGTAGAATTATATTCGTTTCTCTCCTGCGCTTTTGCTCCGAAAATATCACTGAAGTTTGGAAGACGTTGATCTCGTGGTGAATACTCGTTTAATAAAGGTATTTTTGAGCGAGATGACGCGAATATTAGCGGCCGATGACAATCGAGCGGCGACACAGCAAGAACACGTCGTCGTCCGTAACAACTGTCGCCATGTTCGGCTGGGGTAAAGTACTGAAGTGTGAGTTAGAACAGTAAAGGGGAATCCTGCTTACACTGCTGTATATAACTGCTACTTGCGCAAGAGCGGACTATTGCATATACAGGATATAATATATCGTGAGTGAGAGAGAAAGAGAGGCAGGGCAGGAGAGAAGACGATGAGCATGAGCTGATCATGCGCAAATTATTTTGATGACCGCACAGATGGCGTCCTTTTGGGTTTTGCCGCGTAATTTAATTTACAGCGTATCGATTTTTCGAGTTTATTTCCGGAGCGCGAAATTTTGAATTCTCAATGATAATGTGAGATCACTCATTTGCATGAAGTGTAGGTTGCATCGTAACATTAATAGCTTATAATAGTTTTTTATCAAAATTATTATAAAATTTGGAAATTTATTACAACAATGATCATTTTCAAGTTTAATCAACTTTTTAGAGTACAGTTTTCTTTCACTCATTTTACTTTTATTTTGTAAAAAATTTACAGAATGAGGTTGATAGTCACCAGCTAACAAGGCGTCGTTTGGTAAAACATTTTGAATAATCAAAATAACTACTTATAATTGCTAAAGCATTAAAATATTTCAGAGCATTACTTGTATCCTTTTTATTACTATTAAATTAGTATCCTTGTTTTGTAATGATTTACCTATTATAAAAAATTCCTCAGAATTAAAAAAAAAATAAAAATAAAAATGAATTGTTATTTGATCGTTACGGACCCTTTTTTCATCTTCGTTAATATTTATTTATTTATTTATAAACAACGGGCTGAGGTAGTCCATATACATAATTAATATAATTTTAGAGGCTACATAGCATACAGTAGACGTAATTAATAAAGAATTAAAGAATCATGGTAGGGAAGGTGGGGCATGACGGGCACCTTAACTTTAATTCACGATTACATCGAAAACTAAGCGATTTAAATAATGAAAATAATTGGATTTATGTGTCAATTATATTGGTACCCTAAATTGAGGGTGCGGCTAGAAAATATTAACTCATTTAAATTGTACATATAAGTTGTGCCCCTTTTCCAGCAGCACTTGTATTAATTTATATTCGTGCCCCACTATGGATCATGCGTACAGGGATGATGGGGCACGAGTGGCACACTTGTAAGAAGTCTTTTTATGAAATACAAAAATAATTAATTTAAAAAATGTTTTAAAGAAGAGGTATTTATTCATTTTTAACGGTCATATTTTGTTCAATATAGTGTTTTCTTGTAGTATCCCATATGTTACAAAAAATATTATTCATCACCTAAACTATTTACAAAAATAGCATTTTATAATACAAATATCACAATTTTAATTAATATATTGACCACAGATAATTGTAATACTTTTTTTTTTCACTTTTCATTACATATATAGTAGTTATTTGATAACACTATTTAAAGCTTGGAGCTCATAATAAAGGTAGGGCCGTTGTGTGGCCCCACCCCCGGGGGGTGCCACGCGTGTCCTATTTATGATAATTTCATTTACTTGTATATATTTGAAAAAAATTTTTAGAAAAAAAGAAAAAGCTGGGCTTTAAAGTTTGAAACTCAAGCTATCAAATACGCTTGGTTTCAAATAAATCTAAAATAATCCCTTATTTTGACGGTAAAATGAAAAATGAATGCATCCTTTTTTTGCTACGCTGAATTTTAACTTTATGAAACTAATAAATAAAACATCATTATCATATAACATTCTCAGACCTACAAAAACTCGAACAGTTTTTTTATACATTATCTCAAACTTTTGCTATAAAACAATTATTATTTATAGCTTTAATACGGGTATGCCAAACTGATCCGCCAGGCTCATCATGCCCACCTTCTCCTATAATTAGAATAAAGAATACAAAATAAAGAATAGTACTTTAATGCTACAACGAAGGATTGCATTTTATAGCTAAAATTAAGTATCACACGCCTAAATGCACCAGTAGATGTAATATTATATGGATAATGGGTATGTACAAACTTCGCCGATTTTAACATTCAACAAAATTAAAGTTTGAACTTTATTTAAATAAAAAATGTGCACTGTAGCGGGCTTCAATTCTATATCTGAAAATTGATATTCTGTTATATCATCAAGTACTTATATATACATACTCCGTAAACTTTCATTCGAGATTATTTGGTTATCGTATATAGACACTTAAAACGATATCTAACGCTCCAAAACGTTTCCAGTCCCGTTCCGTCTGCGTCGCGTTTTTTTTTATTATAGTGCAGCGGCGGCACATTGCGATAATATAGTGTATCGGAATGGCGCTTCTCGATTTGACTTATTTTAGGATATATGTAAAAATAACTTCAGATATCTTAGGCTCGTGAGTGATAAAATAATTTAGGATTCTTAATGAGGGATTCTTAATGAGGGTAAAAGTGATTTATATATAACGATAGATTTTCGTAAAAAGATTTTATTTCTTACATATATTTATATATATTATATACTAGTTATATAAAAATAGCAATATTCGAAAACAGTTCGAAAAATAAATTAACGGTAAGTCGACTCTGGCTTTTCCCGCTCACTCCTTCCGCGGGCAACGATATATATATTATATGTACATTCACTTTGGCAGCTGCAGCAAAATTTTCCTGTGCACAGAAAAAGGAATACATTGTTTGCAACACATATATGGTAAACAAGGGAACAAATATATATATTTCTTTACATAACAAACGCTTTTACGAACCTTCATCAGGAAGCTATAAGCGCACAACTCATTCGTAGTCCTCGTCGTCCTCGTCGCTGGCGATCATTTTTCTGTAATAATCGTAATCCTGCAATAAAAACAGTTCAAAAGAGCTTTAAGTACATCCCGTTACTTCCTGCAACGCGCGAATCGCAAATAAAACGAAATGAAAACTTGCGCTTGATGCGATGACGTGAGTGTTGTAGAAGTTGCGAATTTTCTCTAACCAGGACGCATGATGCGGATGACGATGATGATGATGAAAAAACAGCGTGGCGTTGCGCGTAAGGCGGTAGATATGACATATATGTATGCACGCGTATATGAAATGAATTCGAAATGAGAATAAAGTCACGATAACAAACTCGTAAAGTGCTTTTTTGAAGCAGGTGTATATATGGGCGAAGTTGTCGGAAGAGGCCGTTTCGAATGGTTTTAAGAGCCTTACGTAAAGCTGCTGGCTTTTTATGCTGCTCATTTTTTTTCGGAGTCGAGTCATATGCGCGAGAAAACGAAACTACGGAATGCTAATCTAGACGCGTATACATACGTTTGCCCGTTTAAAAATAAAACTGCATCGATTTCTTGCAATTCGTGCGTAAATTATGGATTAAAGTATTTTTAGAAAATCCTATGCATAAATTAATGTTAGAAAGTTAAATAGCTATGTTACGTAAGGAAACTGGTATATAGTGATCGTGTTATACATTTTCAGGACAAATATATATGTGCGTATAATATGATTGTTAGTATAGCTTATGAGGTTCACGACATAGCAAAATAAAACAATCGTATGTTTAAAAAAACACAATAACAATTTATTTGTCCATAATACTCATAATGAAGTAGATTTTAAATATAATAATAGAACGTGTACACGTTTGGGTATACGCACTATACGTGTTACGCCGGCGAGAAACAAGGGGGAAGAAAAACAGGGTAATGGATCTATCTTCTATATAAGCGATTATACATATTAATGTTATATATGAATATCACTCGTGTTTCCATTTGCTCAGCTCTTATTATCGCCGATTACAATACAATGTATATATATGTACAACTCGTCTCGTATATCTCTACATCAATCGCGTACATATACGATATATAAGAATTCGTGTATATACCCGCGACTGGCCTCACCAAAATGATTGAAACAAAAAAAAAATAGAAAAAAAATGGAGAAACTTTCCGCTCTCAGCTGCACTTCAACAGCTACACTCGCGAGTACTTATTGATAAAATAGTCGCTTAAATAATGCACAATAATAATAATATAATATAAAAAGTAAGAAAGTAATAAAATGTGATGACAATAATGCGGATGACGTGTATGTTGATCGAATATGATATATATAGCGCGATATATCGGTATCAGGGGCGAGTTGCGGGTGTTTTGCGCGCGCGCCGCGGACGCTGACAAGAGGCCGCGAGACTCGGGCCGATCTATCTCGCAAACAACCTCTTTCTCTCTCTCTCTCTCTCTCTCTTTCTCTATTTATCACTATCTCGGTTCTGCAACAACGTCGACGACACGATGTTTGCTCGTTGGTGGTCGCGGCGCGAATTGACGTAATAATCGCGATCTATTTTTTTAATAAACCGCTGCTGCAGCAACAGCGGCTCATCTATCGATGTTGTTACTTTTCTGAGACCCCCGGCTTCGAGTGGGGCGTCGACGAGAGGTCATAGTCAGCCTCCCATGTTGAATTCTTATCGCTCGCGCGCGAGACAAGGCAATAATAATTTTCCGAGCTGCTGCGTCAACCGAGCGTTTAATCAAATTGATATAGTCTAGCCGATCTATATCATTTTTTCCTCTGTCAATCAATATTCAACGAAAAAGAAAAGGAAAAAATCGGCCTCGTCTTAGCGGACTCTTCTCAGCGTCCCGATTGAAACGAAAATAAAAAAAAA
>JAPYZP010001098.1:0-18497 GCA_030522985.1 Torymus sinensis | reverse complement strand
GGGAGGGAGGGAGAGAGAGAGAGAGAGAGAGAGAGAGAGAGAGAGAGAGAGAGAGAGAGAGCGAGAAAAAGACAAACAGATAGTTGAAGTGTGCCGTTGTGCACCAATTCGCGCTCAATTGATCGCCCAGTCGTGGTAAGTTTTTTTTTTTATATTTTATCGCCCCATTGGAGTGCTGCCGTCAAAATCTTTCGTCCACCGGATCGATGCACGGCTTGGATTACGCCATTCATCGCCAGTGGAAGTCAAAGGCCTTGGCATTTGGAGCAGCTAATCAGCGTGCCATCGACCTTTCATTCGCAACAGGCGGAACCGGTAGACGCGGGAGTTCCTGACCGCAGCATTGAATGTTAAGAGAGGAGGTATATATATTTTGAAATATAAAAGAGGCGTCGTCGGCGAATTAAGACTATAGGGGCTGGCGTAGTCCATTTACCGGAACAGTTCTTTATAAAATGTTTGATTTATTATATGGCGACGTGAAAATGTAATGTGGTGCGAGTGTGGAAAATGTGAATAGACGGTCGAGAGATAAAGACTTGTAACTTAGCGATTATAAAGCGATAATTTGTGTATTTCAACGAAAAAAAATTCGGAAGAATACATTGAAACCTTTTTCCTTGTTTGATTTTATTCTATAAATATAAATTTCTTTCATATTTATGCCAAAAAGTTATACGATCCTCTTTTTTAATCATCGGACATTTTTCTTGTATATTCGAAATACATAAAAATAGAAAAATCAAGTCAGAAAATTCGTTAAATTTTTATGGACTTTTTTATAATATAGCTTATATGTCTTGAAATATTATATATATATATATACCTTTTTTTTTTTTAAATCAATGCCGCAAAGGATTAAATAAAAAGATTATTATATTTTCTATTATGAAGAAATATTTGGTTTCACAATTTGTACTACGGAATGAACATGCAACCAAGCGTCGTTACTTTTCGATTAAAAAATTGTGAGAGAAAATTATTGGAGAAAGTTTTATCCCGTCTTCCACGGTTATATTCATTTAAATTCCAGTTTTGCTCGAAAACTGATAAAAGCTGTATAAACGGTATATTAATTAATGTAGATTTAAGGGCAGAGTATACATTTGAAGTAATAAGTAGCGTACATTATATAAATAATGGATTTTTTGTGCGCCCGATTGAAAAGGAAAATTCAATTCAAACGAATGAATTCAGTGCTACTCCATTTATTATATGTATAACGTTCGTGTGCAACATAACAAATATTTCAAGACTAACTGCGGTACGTCCTATTTCTTTTGTGCGCTCTGGAGGCATTGAATTTAATGTGGAATAACGTTATCTTGGCAAGGCAAATAAAATTAATAATTTATCTTTTTTCTGGCCACAATCAGCATCGTCTTCTTTTCTCATATCTTTTTTCATCTTTCATAGCACTGTCATTTTAAAAAAATTCTACATATTCGCGTGTGCATTTATGCGTGCGTGCATGTGTCTGTTATGTCCGTGTAGTAAATTTTTCATGATTCCAAATAGGGCTGAAATATTTTTATACACGAAAAAAAATAAAACAGTAAAAGTAACAGAATTAGTGAAGTAATAATTCCATTTTTCAAAAATGTAAATTCTACGTGCTGGTTGCTTCAATTTTCACCGATGTAGGTCATTTACTCTGTGCATTCATATTTCGAATTCTGATTCTGTAAATTTCTGTAACACGATCGGTAAAATCGAACTTTCACTGGCACAACCAGGAGAATAAAATTTTATTTCTTGACTTCTTTTCATCTCTCATTATCGGGTAGTAAATAATGAAGCATGAACTCGTCGATCTGCGGTTTGTAGTCTTGCGCTCAACCTCGGAGCTAACGTCGCGATACTGTGACGAGTGCAGCGCAAGCTAGTTGTTCTTTTGCTGACTCAGTCTTTCATCTTCTACGTTGTCCAAACGTCGATGGAAACCTCCGTAACAATCTATAAATATTCATAGAATTAGATATTATGCAAACAATGAAAAATGTTACTGCTAAAATAAATTATAATTTGGATTAATATAGGGTTTAATTTTTCGAGCTTTCTTCATGTCACTCTCTCTAAAATAATGTTTTACTCTACAATAATGAAAAAGTTTTACGCATCCACGACTAGGTAGTATCTGGATACGTGTGGGCTGTCCTTTGATTCTTTTTCTCCTCCATCCAGAAAAGATAATAGAGTTGTTTGTGAAACGAGAGCTCGTATGACAAAATTCAATGTCGGTTGAAAAAAGAAATTCGATTTTTCAATATTTGGTCAATTTTCAATGTTTCTCTTAACGAATTTAAAGAGTGATTTTCGGCCCTATTCGACAAGAAGGCCAATATAGTACGTGATACCTGTCATATCGCAACAATACTTCGTATCGGCGGTCAGATCTTTTTTACGAAAATATATCTCGGTTTATTCATTCTTCATATTCATATACGTATTAATATTTTTGTTCTTTTTTAAAAAATTTCTGACACCATTATAATTAGAAAATGTAAAAAAGAATATAAAATTACATAAATTCTTAAAATATATTTTATAAAGTATAATTTTTGAATAATTTGTAGTTAAAAAGTTAGTCACTATTACATACTGTCTGGGGAGCTGGGGGCATCTTTTATATTGCCAAAGAAGCTTGTTAAAGAATTACCTGAAATGAAGAAGTATTTCTCTTTGGACTCAATTTCGTTGAAAAATGTGTTGTTATCTTTTTAACTAGATTAAGTGGCTTAAATGAAAAACTGTTTTTAGAGTGTAACACGTTATATATTTATAAGATTATGCATTTTAATACAATAAAAATACACATCACAGTTTAATTACAAAGGGAACTGTAAGGGTACTTTAATTTAATTTTTCTATAGTAAAGTTGCGTCTAATTAATACGCACAACTTTTCCTTAAAAAAATTTAAATACTCTAACGCGACAAAAAGCTCATTATAAAAATGCTTGTAAAATATAAATATTTGGATAAGAGAGAAAGAGAGTGCTAGAACACAGAAACAAAAACGTTTTAAACGCACACAATTATATTGTGTTATACATAAAATAATAGCAAATATGGTTGTGACTGAAGAGATAGAAGAGTTAGAGAAATAATAGAACAAATAAGTACGAATATAATTAGACAAGGAGAGACAATTTGATTGCCGATTAGACACTAGGAGCAACAAAATCCTCTAAAGAAGCATAGAGGCAAGTCAATTACCCTCGTCAACCTGTCAGAACAAGCCTCCACATGAAGCTGAATTCGTAAAAGAGCCATAGCTGTTGCATAATAAGTACAAGGGCATATCACTGTCAGTGCATCGCCCACGGACATATCAAGCGATGAGTGAATCTTCATTTTATCGGTTTTGGAGCAGACGTCGGTGCTACTTCCATCGACACCCCAACCAGATGCTCTCTCATTTCACAAGCATCATGATTTATGCGAATATAGAGATTGGACTTGCTCGTATAGATAATATTATAAGTAGTTTTGTTTGTTGTTTTAATGACGGGTAAGATTTAGAAGTCGAGAGATCATCGAGCATGAAGACTTGTTGAACCATAATCCAACACGCATAAGACTATTTGCTTATCTATTTATTAATATATTACGGAATAACCTTATTACTTTTTATTTCATCAGATGCATGCACCCCGATAGAAACAAAAGGTACGAGGTCACTTCGCGGTTAAGCTAATCAGACTAAAAGCTGACGCTATCCAGAAAAACGAAATGTGACACATAAAATATTAAGGGGAGCAATCCTCTTATTTCTTTTTATAATCTTGGATTTGACAGAATGAAGCATAGAAACATAAAAGCAAATAATCCTTCAAATTCAAGTGTTATAATGAGAGAAAAAAATACAAATAAAACTCATAATTTTAATTATAAATATACGTTGTTATGTTAGAAATACTATTTCAAATACAGACGTATCACATTTTGCTTGATTGTATAATTATTGGAGTTATACTTTTAGCAGTAGGGTTTTCAACTATATGAATATGGCATGCTATGTAATGCATCTTCTTGAGGAAAATACTACAAATGCTCATAGTACTTTTCGTTTGTGAGACTCTTCAGGGTAGAGATTTTCCGATTTCTTCCACGAATATCGGCTAACATCATGAAACCATATCTATAAAAATTCCAGTTCCTTGTGCATCAGTCCATATCTGCATTAAAATTAGTACTTACAGGTCGACAAGTCGTCATTGTCCAGATTCTTCACAACACTGATTGCTGCGTTGGCTTCTGAAAGGTCGGCAACTGCGCATCAAAACAGAGAGTAACGATAAAGCATATTCTCTCAGAGTATCATCTCAACGCAGTTTTCGTGGAATCAATGCATAATTATGCCTCGAAGCTCGCTTGTGTATCTCTGACTACCAACACTAGCTTTGCATTTGACGAATTCTACAGGAAACCGACACTCCGAGAACATAACAAAATTTTGGAAGCATACCTCGACAACTTATTATCGTCTTATTAAAAGACTTGTTTTATTTTAGAAAATATGAAAAGTCATATAATTTATGAAATAATAATAAGCACAAATCCAAATTGCTTATTAACAAAACTTTATTAAAGTGAGATTATCATACTTATGTTACCAACATTTTGCTCTCCAATATTAATTCAACTGTTATAAATATCATCAATAATAAGTTGGATTAATATCAATTGCGAATTATACGAATTTGCATCCATATTAATTGACTTGTTTATTATTTGTTGCGCTTGATTAATAAACAATATTTTATAGGTCTCTTAACAGGTCAAATTAAAAGATACTTTAATTATTTATTTTAAATGTTGGCAATGCATCTGATTACTTTTCTTTGTTGTTAGCGCGTAGCTAGAGAACCGATTATTCAATTATTTTCGAATTACGCTTATCGGCCCGTAAACGTTCTTTCACAGATTCCAAATATTATTGTAAAATAACTAAAAATTCAATGGAGAATTCCAATGAAATAATCTTATTCACAACACATTTAGCATTAATAATTTGTAAGGAAACAACAGGTTTATAAATATAAATGCAATATAAATATAAATGCAAATGAGTTTATAAATGCAATTCCGGAAAAACTATGAGTGAAGGTGGGATCGGTGGCTATGAAAGCGGATGAATGAATCCTGCTGTTTCCGATATCTATTTTCACATATGTCTGAAATTACAAATATAATATACATATATGTGTTATCTATCAAAATATACTGATAAAATGCAGTTCATGCCAATATTCAGATGAATAGTAGTCACTCCTTCTGATATTAGCCAATAAATAAAAAATTGTTTTCAAACAATTGCCAGTCCATGTAGCTATTCGGTACTGTCAATTAGTAAGTAATCCATTCAAACTTTTATTCCATTAAATTTAATATTTTCGAAATCCCTTCGACGATATGTTTGATTCCTCCTGAAGCCAGTTAAAAATTAAATTTAAAAAAGTTTCCGATAAAAGTGTGAAAAATATGGGATATTTTCACGCACATCATTCAAAAATAAAGAATGTCAATAACATTGAATATAAAATGTGTTTGCACTTGATGATCACGAGTGTCCGCGTACTTCATATTATTTCAAATTTACCAAATTACATCTAATAATTTCGGCATAACAGTAATTAAATTATTCAAATCTAAACAGTTTAAGCTCTTATTTACATTCCAGCTTAAGTATTAACCAACAATGACATCTCCGCGTGTAATTATTATTCTCATTACATCTCACCGCCAATATGTATTTCTCCGCTTTCGCTCAGAAATTAATCAATTCTATTAACCGGTCTCTTTGATACACACCCTTCCAGGTGCGCGCGCGCTCCCTTTTCACAGCTTCACTTCCTTACCGGCACCAGCTCAGCTTAACTTCATTCTGCAACTGCTGCCTCCGAAATGAATTCATCTATACGTGACCCCCGCGACGCTACTCTCTCTACTCTCTACTCTCTCTCCTCCTGTCTCTCAAAGAGAATAATATAATGCGATTACTGTGCTCAGCGTTAATTTGCGTGCGCCCGCTTACTCGTCTGTTTACAGTCGAGCCGCTTCGCTGTTCCGCATATGCACTCTCTCGTGTTCGCGCCGCCCGCAAACACGAGAGCACGCGCATCGTTTATGCAGCTGCGCGATGCAAGAACGCGCGGATTCGCGCACGAAATCGCGCGCCCGTGCGCTTTATGCACTCGCTGCGGTGCGCTGCTGCTCTCCCTTCGCTCCGCTCCCTCTCGTCGCAAGACGCGTGCAGCTTTTGCATCGTCGCTCGCACACGTACATACCAAGCTGGCTTTTTTTTATCGTGATAACACAAGCATATGCACATACACACACAGCGTTAGCTCGGTTAAAATTTTTTCGCAGAGTGCAATGGTGGTGGTGGTAAAGGCAGCAAGCGGAGACGAGAGCCCTGTAAGTGGGCTACGCGCGCTACTAGCTCCTGCCGGCTTCATTGAAGTGCGAGCAATTAGCGAGCTCGCGCACAAGCCGCTCCCGTCTACGCGCGCGATACATATAAATTTATTAAGCCGATGTGTGCAATTAGTACGGAGCTCCGCAACGATGCATCTGGAAGTCTTAGCGTGCATGGGCGCGAAAGTGCAGTGAGATGTATAATGGGGGAGAGTGAGACGAGCCAAAAACAACAGGTGAAGCCGAGAGTGCACAGCTTGCGTGGGCTGCTGCTGCTGCTGCTGCTACTACCACCGACACCGTCGACGTCTCGACGCGTCGAGTGCGCTTTTACGAAGTAGGAAAGTAATTGTAGCTACCCTCCCCTCGCGAGGTCTCGAGCATGTAAGAAACCGAGTACTTGCGGCCGTTCTTCCTCTCGGGTATGAGCGTGAGTTGTTGGCGAGATTTGAATTTTGCGCGCTGATTAAAAACAACAAATAATATAGAAGCAACAGCCGGCGCATCTTTGTTGCTCGCTTCTTTTTTTTTCTCGGCCGCCCTCTTTGTTCGCTTTTGTTAGATTCGTCCTGTTTTCTTCTACCTCGAGCCTACAGCCCTCACCTCTCTTCTTCAACCGGCGCGCTTCTAACCATTGCTTCTCTTCCTGTTTTAATTATGAAGTGGTAAAGCGCAATTTTCATTGTCCAAATGAAACAATGAGGAGGGGGAGGTTCGCGGCCGCGCACTTTTCTTCTTATGTGGTTTCCTTCGCTGTTTCTGGAGAGGTTGCTGATCCTCGCGGAAGAGCTTTCGGGGCGTATATCTTACATTTGGAATCTCGCTGACTTCGAGGGATATTGTAAGCTTTTTTCACGATTACATTCTGATTGCCTTTAACCATTCTATTTTAATGAAAATTCGACGCTTCCTCCTTAACTTCCGTTACTACGTACAAACTATCTGTTGGGACGATAGTAATTTCTAGAATACAAAACTCCGTTAAGAAAAAAAAATACTTTCATTTTATATATACCTAGTCTGGTCTCAGTACCATGCGCATGTGAAATGAGTAGGCTTAAAATGCTTCAAATAAGAAATCGTATTACAAAAATTTCGGCAATAAATTTTAAGGGGCTCTGTCATGTTTAGGATGACTCTGAATCAAAATCTGGTATGTAATGTAGTGGATGGAATATTGTAAATAGTAAATAGAAAAACATCTTAAATATCGTATTGTGTGTGAAATTGGTGAAGAAAATATTCTTAGTCATTTTTTTATTAAATGCGTTGGTTTTGAGCGAAATAATTCATAAAAAATGGTTTGAAAATGATTAGTTGTACACAGAGAAAGAATTGTGACAGTAAAAAATCTTTTTTTATATTAATGTATAAATTCCGTTCTGTTTTTTTAATTTTCTTCAATACTTTTTTGATGAATGATATCTGTAAGTTTATTTTTCTATGAAAACTTGATGATAAAATCAGAGCCAATTATTGTTCATTACAAACTCTATTCAATATAAAAGTACTTTTATAAAAGAAAGAAATAACATGGTTATATCATTAAAAAATTCATTCTTATGGTATACCTAAAGATCGTATTCATTTCATGAGAAAAGTTGTATGCGTTCTTTACTTTTAATTATGAAGAAGCCTCTATTTAAGACAAACTGCATCTTTGCTTTTAATTAATTAGGAAAGTTTTCATCCCTAATGAAAGCCGCTGCCGATTCATTGGTATGTTGCTTCTACAAACTTAATTCACTTATTCTTTATTTTTATATTGAATTTCATGTTCCAGTTTGTTAGATCGGTGTTTTTCAACCATAGTTACACACAAGTTCAATTCCTGAAAAGAAGGAGTTGCAAAAATGGACTAGTTACTAATGGAAAATTTCTTAAGAAACTTTTACAAAGAAAGAAAGAGGATAGACATTTTACATGAAGATTCACATACAAATGAGATGATTAATCCAGTGATTAATCACATGAAAAATCAGCGCTATCGTACCCCTGGTACTTAGGCTGACAGGCTATTCACTCTCACATGCTCTCCTGGAGAATTTACGTAAGTGGCGTGGTGTGCCATGCTGTTGTCGTGCTGTGCTGTGCACTGTAGGTGCTCCTCATTCCGCTGTCTTAATCGTTCGGAATCAATAGATCTATTGTATCTCTCTATCAGTTTAGAATATAGGAACAAAACTAAATACATTGCATAGCACAGCATGGCAACAGCATAACTTATCATAGCACATCATAGCGCAGTACAGCACTTACATTCTCCCTTAAATATTCTCTCATGCATTTACCCGCTTGACGTTTCTGTCACAACACAGTTGAGGTAACACAAAAAGGTAAAAAGAATAAACAGGCTTATATGTTTATTTATTGTTAACTAAATATTCCAGAAAGCCTTAAGAAAAAAATAGGCCTGTTCAAACCTAATCCTGTATATTAGTAAGGACGAAAAAATTAACGTTACAAAATTTCAGAAAATTAATACCCTTCATTTGTTTTTTGTTTCTATTACTTGATTATTAATTTTCAACTGCCTGCTGAAATTTAAAAAATATTATGGCCTATAAATCTGAACTTGAGCCTGTTCAGTTTCTGAATATTTGTTTATTGATTCAGAAACGCAGTAAGAGTAAAATCAGAGATTAAATAAGTTTAGTTTGTCGAAACTAGACTTGTTCGTAGTTAGATAACTGATGTCAATAAAAATTCGGACAACTTTAAATACAAAGTTTAAATTAGCGATTTATTCGCTGACGTTTCGAGAGTTTCAGTTACTCCCCCTTTCAGAACATTAAAATCGTTCGAGTTGAGGAATAATATTTGCATAATACGTATCCAAATATTATTAACAAATCGAACGAATCACATGATGAATTTTTGATTTTAATGTCCTGAAGAGGGGAGTAACTGAAACTCCCGAATCGTTGGTGAATAAATAACAAATGTAAACTTTAGTTCGTCGGTTGTCCGAATTTTCAAACCAGCGTAGGTGCAGGTTTTTAAGCAACCTAATAATTATTAAATCCCAGCCGATACTTGAAAGTTAATAATAAAATTGAATAAATAAAAAACTAAGAACTTTCATTTTCTGAAATTTTGTAACGTTCATTGTTTGGTCCTTGTAAATCTACCTACGAAAAACTAGAGTTTGAACAGCTCTAGTTTGTTGTTACGGATTTTTGCAATATGTAGTTAACACAATAAATACACAAATAAGCCTGTTTGTTTTCTACAACTTTGTCATAGTATTCTTACTGTATCTCCATAATGCATACACAAATTTTTAGAACTATAATTTGCTTAAATTCGAGCGTATAAGTATGATTAAAAATTGCTCCTCTGATCACCTGCCATTTTCATTCCAAATTTAACATTCTTACACCGAAAGTCATCTTAGACATTTTATAATCCTTTTGATAAATTATTTTGAAAAATATAAACAATGAAAATAGTGAGAAAAAACAAAATTTTAGGTGCGTACAACAGTTTCTATCTTTTAAACAAAGTGTTTTGGTGGAAAAAAGTGGTTTCGAGAAAAGCGCATTTAAAGTTTCCGTAACAGATTTTTCATGAAAAATCAATACATATACTAATCATCTATGTCTGGTTCATACAGTATACCCTCCAATCCATTATTCATTTCATAGATCATGAACATAAGAATCCCTTAATTAATGATGAATTATTGAGATTGTAATACGAATTTTTTATGTCGTCCTCATTTATTATGGGTGAAATTTAGTATTTAATTTTACTGAAATTTCTAATGATGTATTTACAAATATCCGAACGGACAATTTATTTTATTTAAATATTTTACCATAAAACGAGATCTAATAAAGTGTAAAAAGACATACATGATTTATCTTTCAAAACTAGATTCATTAAAAATCGTCACAGATTTAATTCATCGATAAAAATATAACACGAAACTGCACTTTATTAAAAGGTTTATTAATGCTTCGTGGAGAATAACATCTGAGCCGCATCAACACTAATAACAAAATAACACTGCCATTGTATTATTCCCACTTACTGAGAAAGCGTCTGAATAACCATACATGTACGCTTTTTACACGCAGACGATGGCACTCACCGTGCAAAATTACGTAGCGCCTGCTGTTAAATTGCATTCTCAAGCGGCATTAATTTTTCCCCGTGCATCTTGTTTGTGCGGTGAATTTCGTCAAATATTTATAAATTACTCGAGCGGCAATTTCCGTGGAAAAGCTTTTTGCATACACACGCACACACACACGTACACACACAGACACACGCACACACATACAGCACGGAATACGTGAAGAGGCGTGAATACGCATCATGCAGCGATGTACTTTGTCAACGATTTTTTAATATAAGGAAAAGGACAGTTAGGAGGCGCGGACGCACAAACTCGATTGTAAAGATATGAGGGTAACCTTTATATTTAAAATTATAAATTTTTCCCGTGACGAAATAGACCTTGCGAAACTCGTATCGAACGCTACACGACTATATATATATTTTTTTAACTAACCAAAAATTATGTTAAAATAATTGGTAAATATTTACATTTATCTCTACTTACCATCTAAAATTCTATATCGCCATTCTCTATAAAATGTAGCAACTTTTATGAAAACACATAGTTATAGACCCATAAGCCTCGATATAGCACGTCAGCAAGAGCAAAACGAATTTTCAGCCCGCAACCGATAGTTTTCTGTGGCGCTATACGAGCCTAGCCCTTACAACAAGCTATGCCAGTGCGTTTGTTTAGCCGAACGATAAAATGAAATTTTAATTGAAACACTAACGCTCACCCTTGCTCGCAGGGGCGATAAAGGAAAAGCACGTTCGTGGGCCAAAGGCCGATCCAAAAAAGGTTGTTTTATATAAACATTTGTTTATTTCGTAATTATCAAGGGTAAAAACGTCCCTGGTCTCGATGGTAATTTGTACGGTGTAATTATGGAAGTTTATTCAAATAATGAAATGGATACGCGTTGTAATAATTAATGGTCACGTCCATGCGTCTCATATATTCATAGTTTGCACGCTAGTCGAACTTTTGCAAAGTATGCAGATCCAATTTATGTGAAGTGAGAAACTACGACAACCAGCGGGGAAGGGGGGAGTAAAGGGAAAAAAAGGTGCTCGAAAATTTTGAACGTACCTGATTCAGATGTACATCAATTAACAGAAAGCCAGGGCAATTTAATGAGGTACCCACTCAAGCAAAGTTGGAAGCTTCCTTTTTTTCACTCTTGTAGCGGTGCAAAAAAAAGGGGTATACCGTGTTTTCCTCCTCATCTCCTTTTTGTTTTTCTGTATGTCAGTCTCTTCGTCTCTCTCTCTCTCTCTTTCTCTCTCTTTCTCCCCAATCCCTTACTTTTCGCTTTTGTGCTAGTCAATGTGCAACGTACGATCCTTTTCACTGAGCGAGAAACTTTTATTCATAAGCACTTTTATGTAAGCGCGCAGCAGCGCTCGAATCAATTAATTAGCTCGGTACTATGACTTTGCTTTTACATCAGCGACATAAAATATAAGCGGAATCGAGGCGAATAGCCAGCCTTTGATGTCGTACACATTTGCGGATATTTTCGACGAGACAAGTGAAAACTCGGATCTGGATTTTAATTAATATTAATTTTTTAGAATAATTGCTTTGCAATGGAGATAGAGATATTAATTTCAAAAGTTACATTTTGGACTTTTACTATTTCCATTCCGGTTACATCATTTCTCATTCAATTAAATTGACGTCCACAACCGAAATTTCGTTCGAAAAATTTTTTAGGGCGCCGTTGATATTTGGGCTCAAAACTGCGTAGGATGGTAGATTATTACGTTGCGTAGGACAACTATCTCCTAAGACGTGATTCGATATATTTATTTTGAGAATATAGAATTTACCGTGTTCTGTCGGTAAAACAGAGTACATGGGTACGACACCCTTCTTTATATTCACTATTTGAGGTTCAACATTTTCATTCATTGAATTTTTATATACCTAGGGGTATGTAGGCATGGTAATATCAAATATCCGCGGAATCGAAACCAAAAGAGTGCCATGGAAGTGTCATTAATTTGGTAATAATGAGGTGCCTGTGTCAGCTTTTCGTCACAGCGGTTTACATATATCAGGTTCATCGCCTCGCGAGCTTCTGACTTGCAGCTCATTTTGTGCGGCATATCTGAGCTCTGTGAGCTTTCATAAGTGACAATACCTTCAGAATCATTTTTCTACTATTCATGTTTTATTGTTACCTTCAGGCTCGAGTTGATGGAAGGTTTTTTTATTCAATTTATCTATACATCATTAAAAAGTGTGTCAACATAAGGAGTTCTTTCCACAGTAAAAGAAAATCGGGATATTTCATTTCAAAACTATATAAAAATTGAAATACATTATGTTGGAAAATTCTGCGTTTCACATATATTCATTCCTAGTCTTGTTGTCATGGCGGAAAGAATAGAAGTATATAACATGTCTTTGGGATGTGACGTTGTAGTGGCCTGAAAAGTACAGCATGCAAAAGTCGGCGAGGATGCGGAGAAATGGTTGCGTGCACAAAGATTCAAAGGCGTGGTTGCGAATCATGTTCGCGAGTTTATCCAGTAACTCTACAAATTGGATGTCACGATCGCTTTTGTGGCGCGCGTCGCGCTACACAGGCACAGCGTAAAGCGCGAGTGTGTGGGTATGACGGCTGACTTGCCGCTGGAAGCGAGGCGCACATAGGCGGGCGTACATATCAGGTAGTACAACAACGCCGTAATATTCGCTTGGCGGAGGGAGAGAGGGAGAGAGAGACAAAGAGAGAGACTCGGGTTCAGCAGGCGTTTACAGATTCGTGACTCACTCTTGCGGGCAGGACCGCGTCGCTACGGGGAGCGCCGAGTAACTCAGTCGTTTCTTCAGCCTTACAAGCTGTGTCGTTCACACTCGGTCGCGGTGCTCTCTGCAGGGTTTTGCAGGTACGTCGTGATGAGCACGCCGTTGGACTCGCAGCTCACGGCGATGACGAAGTCATTTGCCAATCGTCAGAGGAGATGTGTCCTTCACTCTTGACTCGTTGCTCTCCTCGTTTCCAATTTTGCCTAATCATATGTTCAAAGGTGACTGTAAAATACACGAAATACTGTAAAAAAGCAAAAGAGCGAGTTTTTTGTCATTTTTCAATCTATTTTCAAAAATTAGTTTATTTTACACTCATCTTTGAACTCATGTTACTGTTCAAGAAATCAACGTTTTTTCATAAAAAGTCAATGAAAGCTTGTATTTTCTAGTATCATTTTCTTTCTTTTCTCAAATATATTGCGTGTGAGCCTTCCTGGGGAAAATGATTTATGACTAAAGGGTGGTCATTTTAAAGCATTTCTTAAACATAAATTTACTGTTGGCAAGAAAGCTTGCCACAAGATTCACCGGATTCACGATGGTTTTATATTCAAAATGGCCCGGAGAACCAAAAAAATCAGGTTTGGTAGGTGTGGCCCACAAAAACTTTTTATTTATTTTTCTACCCGGTTGTTTGATGTTTTTTTTTATAGAATTGCTTATATAATAGAACTATATTACAAATTTTCATATTTGATTTTGAGAAGGAATTATATGAATATTCGGTTTTATCCTGAATCCTTGCCAACAAAGGCTATGCAAGCCTTTGAGTAATGAACAATTTTATGTATGTTTGAAGCCGGATGATAATGTTTTGCCTTTCCATATTTAATTAGGCGCACGAGAGCTATAAAATTTAATTAATTATAATTAACTTTATTTTCGGTAACAATAAATATTTATTGGCCCTTCTCCCAATGAGAAATTATAATTATCGTGTATTTTGAAAGTCCTGTTAAACAAATTGCTCATAACATTACTGTTAAAAGCGTATTAATGAACTACTAATAAGGAAATTGTACACGTCAGTATATTGTAAAGGACAGCCTTTGACGAATTCATAAAATTTATAATACTATAGTCATCTCTAATTAGCACAACTTCGCTCCATCTTTGTTTTTGTAACCCAGCAACCCATTACTCCCACCAACCAAATCACGAATAAATTGATTCATATAACAAATCCATAATTTTTTTAAGATAGGAAAGTAAGAGAGAAATTTCCTTTTTCGCAATTTTCACGAATGTCAATTAAAATTTTTAATTCAGTTCTTTTTTTATATACATTTATAAAATATATTTTTTTAATATAGAAGTCAATTTGAAAAGGAATTCCCAAGGGAAGGAATAAGAAAAAAATGAAAACGAAAGTTGTTTTTCTTTAACGTTTCGGCAATCAATGCTGCCCTCATCAGAAACTGTACATTTGTATTCGTGAAGAACACACAAAAATAGATTATACATTATGCAAAGCAGGATTCGGGAATTATTATTGCAAAAAAAAATATAAAATTAACAATTATTACAAGATGAAATTTTTTTTATGGCAGGTATCCTCCTTTGCAAGTTCCGGGGAGGAGGATACGAGTACACTTCGACAGTATTTAATACAACAGCGATACGATTCATTCAAATCTGTAAATACTATATTATATTCGCTTTACATAACGTAGCATCTTCACAATGATGTAAGTGTTGTTGTTTTATTACTTTTAATTTGTCAACAATTTTTTCTCATTCCTTGACTCGGGAAGATCGTCCAAATGGACTCCGATATTGGTTATACTATAAACATAGAAGGAAAAATTTCAATTTATGTACGAAAAATAACTATTTTATATATTTGTTCAGTAGCTTGTCAATTATTACTATTTGAAATAGACATTGTTATGATAAGAGGTGGAAGCTATAGAAGTCATATAATTGCGCTCTATTCATTTTCCATTTGGGTTATTGTTTATATTTAATTGTAATTTAAATATAGAAATTAAAAATTTGTCGATGTTGATGGAATTCGATTCTCGAATCTTCGGTACTGCAGTTAGATGCACTATCCACTAACCTATTCGATCTTTGATTACAAAACTGAAACATAACTTGCGTTAAGATACATATATGAGCGTTTCATATGTAACTGTATTCTCTGCTCCACAGAGTTCGAGATTTTTACAAATGAAAATAGTAAAATTTTTGAAAAGTATAAAATTTTATCAGGATTCTAGTATGTTTCATTTCTACTGTTGAAAATAGTAATTTGTCCTACATTAATTTTTGCTTTGAAATGCACACAACTTGGTGCACCCTTGAACAAAAAAGAATTAATGTTATGGGCGTAGAAGTTACTGAAGGACTTTTCCCGTTCCTCGCGTATTCTCTCCGCCGTGTCCGTACAAGTTCAAAACTAGATATAGTAACTCGGAATTTCCGCAGATTGTATTAATGTTTCATGAAGCTTAGAGTATGCTCGTATAGCTCAGCAGATTCCGAAATGCGCCTGTGTGTGCTTTGAATAAGTTTGGAAAGTGCGTCGTGCATTCATCATACCAAGCGCATGAGCCAAACCGGTTCAGCAGTTGTAACGGGACCATCGCTTGGCGGTATATCTGTACTTTTGCTTTTTCAAAGATAAAGTTTTTTCGAAATTCAGATTTTATTCAATGTTAATGTTTCGGAGATCACCCAAAATTTGACAAGTCACACGTGTGTGCTTGCGAGCACGTGTGTGTGTGGGTGCTTATTTTAAGAAGAAAAATCTTTTATTTTGATCTCCACTATGATGGTCATTTTATTGAGAAAAGTGGGACAAAGATAGCGTTATTTGAAATAAAAATTGCGATGTTGGTTATAGAATACACATAAGATACACATGGAATATTTTATAGTTTTTATACCGCTATTAATTTATTATTCCACGTTGACGTTTTATTTTAAATCTATATTTGAAACGGAATAGAGTATGATTTGATTTTTATAAATTTAACTTTTCATTTCCAACTTTAGTACTTCCATAATATTTAGTTATAAATTCTGGTAACTGAATTTCATGAGTCGGATTTTGTCCTATTCGGAACAAAGTTCTATAGTTCATCATATAAAGACCATAAATACTTCGTAAATTGTATTGCACTCGATACCTACGAAATGCACAAAAGTTTTCTTTTTTACGAGAAAGTTTTTTTTTTGTATAAACACTATGAAAGACACCCGAGGGGCGTCCCTAGTCGCGAATATAAGCGAAGGGCTTCGAGTTCCGACCATGCACGCGGTGCAAAAAATCCTTGTGGTTGCGATGTATCTTGTTGCGATTTCTTACGCAAAAATAAATGCATCATTATAAATTTTATCAAGAATGTTCTATGTCTCTTTTATTATGTGTTCCTCAACTCTCCGCATGTTCCTGATAAAGAGTACGACGATTCGGAACCCGAACGGATCAAGAGAATCTTTAACAAGCTATTATTATAAAAATGTTTGAAACAGTCGCTATTTCAAACGTGCATCATTCATTTAGGAAACCTTGTACTAACGTTTTAAATAAGAGAATAAAACTTATCATTTGAGCTTTCAATTGTTGTCTTTTTGTAATTAAATAAAAAATGTTGTCCTCTAAAGTTACCCTAGTTGTGCGGGAAAATACGTCCTATATCATAATATTATTCCGTCCAAAATCCTTACGAAATGCCATCACACATTATTGAATTGTGCGCTGATCGTAAACATCGAGAAACCCGAATTCTCATCAGTACTGTACGCGGCATGGCGAGTTTGGCAAGCCATCCTGCACAGCCGTGAATTCGACTTGCAGTTTGATTGGTCTCGTTGATAATGCAAAGGGCGCAGTCCCGTTTCGGGGCGACGATGACGAGCAAGCGAGCGCCCACGACTTTCACATACATGTGTGCTCAACGGATCTCTGGAGACGAGTAAAGTGTGTGTGTGTATGTGAGAGAGAAGTGGCGCTCGCACCGATAGAAAAGCGCCTGCACGAGTTGTTGGTACATTTTCGATGTGTTAAAATCGTGGTCGCGCTTCTTTAGAGACGTCGGGGGTCACGAAGCGAGGATAAAACGCCGGACGTGTTTTTCCGGTGGCAAATGACGCAACCGGAAGCGCAGGTCGGCAATCCGCTTCTGCGGCTTCTGATTGCATGGGGTCGATAGACTGTGCTAAGCTTCAGTGAAGTAGGTTTGGTTTCGATAAATCTCAAAGAATACTTTAATTTATTTAGATGCCCTGGCAACTAGACCATTCTTAACGAATGAGTAGTGGCGAAGCGAATCCCGTAAATAGTCCCAATTATGTCAAAGAGTTCAATTTGAGGATCAATAATAAGAAAATAAATGCATATAATTCATTCACGAATTATTAGTGGAGTGTGTGCACTTCAGGTCGTAAACCATTTCTTTATTTATGAGCCGTTTGAAGTTGAGCAATGAAAATTACTGATGTCGGACTATTCGTTAATTCGTACTACTCAATCTGAATACTTTGCAGCCTTTTACTTACTTGAAAACACTGAACTATTTTTGAACTTCTATTCAATAGTTTAAAATGATCGAACGGGTTGATCATTGATAAATAGTTTAAACCTCAATAGTAAATTTTTACATTACTAAAATAGTGAATGCCAACTCTCTTGCAGTCAATATTCACGATTGTGGAAATGAACGGTTTTTAACTACCGGATAGTAATGTTTTCATTATTTTACATTTAGAGCTGTATTTGTTTGTAATTGTTGTTTTTGCATTGTATTTTGGGCACTGTGTATTAAAATACGTGCTACATAATTTGTTATTTTGCAGTTTTCACATGGTGTTATTATATGTTTATTTAGTAATGGTTGTTGTGTATACTTGGTTTGTCGTATATATGCGTAATCTAGTGATAGCTGTTTGGTTTTTTTATGTACATTCCATAGGCCAAGACCTGTACTGATTACGTTGTGGTTTAGAGAAGTTCTATGAGTTCAATTACGCTCATACATAACATACGTTCAATTACAAATGTTATTTTTGGAAGGCACACTTTTCTGATGAAGCTATAGATTTTTTCTTTTTTCGTGAATAATAAATAGGAACTCGGATTCGTAGAAATTGTAATTTAGCATGTATATTTAGATACATGAAAAAATGAGTGACACTTGTTTAAGAGAGAATATCATGAAAATTTTCGTCTTTCTAAACAC
>JAPYZP010001097.1:0-18505 GCA_030522985.1 Torymus sinensis | reverse complement strand
TCTTTTGTGCGTCTGATTTAGAAGCCTCTGCGACTGTGTTTGTGTTGGTGTGAGCACTGAGCGCCTGAGCGAGTATATCTGTCTGCGCTTGTGTCAGTATGCGCGAACGCCCCTGCGGCTTCTAGTGCGGAACCTTTTGTTTACGGGAATCAATATTACGAGGGTTTCGACGGTAAGAATGAATAATCGTAGGAGAAAGGGAGTGAGTGAGAAAGAGAGAGTGAGAGAGAGGAGTACATGCGGTGGAACGACAGACTACGTGTTTACGTCCCCGATAAGATTGAATGGCTATGGGTAAAATTCCATAGAACTCCGGAAAGTTCGCCTGACTTTACTATTTATAGTGGAAAGAAGACTCATTTGACAGAGTCCTCCGTTCGACCGAATTTCAGTGTGAATTATTTTGGTTCAATTTTATATTTTAGAATTATATTGATAACTTGTTGAATGTGTTTGACATGTTGTCAAGTCATGTAATATACCTAGTCTTACACTTCAGTTTTTGATAGTTTGCAAATGCTTTTTTTTTAATTCTATAAATATAATTTTTAATGAAAATATTAAACAAGAACAAGATTGTTTAAAAAACATGTGACGTGAATAGATATGGTTATAGATATGGATAATGAAATGAAAAATAATTTAAATTTTTTCATTTGTGCGTCAACCTACTTATTGCTGATGAAGCAAAAAATATCTTTAAACATTCAAACTTTTTTTATTTTTTAATAATTATTCAAAGATATTTTTATCTTGACCTTGTTTGTCATATATTTCTCAATATGATGAGTCATAAACCACATGTCTTTTTAATAATTTTATATAAAACATTGCATTTTTCATAGTATTTCATATAAAAATAACACTGAAATAAACTACTTATATTTAGATGTTACAAAGCTGAAAAGCACAAAACTGTCCATTTTCAAGGCACTCTTAATGACATTGAGAAAAATGTGAAACTAAAATAATTTTAAGATTATGTTCAATGTGCTTTTACTATTTAACGCAATATAACACTCTGCTTTATCTTAATTGTAGGTATATGCACAAAGCTTGCACGGCACTGTTGTACTGGATGGTGATTCCTGGCTCGTCTATTGGTTAGATCGAGCTTTACGTCATGGCTTACGCATTGAACGCCATGGATATTGGGGTACTGCCCGCGAACTTAGTCATCAAGACACAGTTGTGGTCATTCACGCCCTTCAAAGTGTACTAACATCAATTGGCAAAGGTACTATATTTGATGACTATTATTAGAACTTCTTATTTTTAAAACTTATGTTTGCTCCAAAATATTAAAAACCACTTCTGTATATTTTCTTAAAATTAAAAAAAAACTACTAAAAAGTTTCAGTAAAGTCTTATTTATAAGAAAAGTACAAAAAAAGTTGTAAATATATTATTTGAAATTATACAAATACAAATCAATATCATTATAGGTCGAGCATGGCTGTATCACACACTGAGTGAAGGCAGCTTTGAAAGTTACTTGGCATGTATGCTAAGGGATACTAAAACATTGAAGAAACAATACTTTCCACATGCTCTTGTACGAGACGTTGACAAAACCAACCAACTAATCAATCTATTGGCTGGACTTGAAAATGTCTCTTTCACACTACAGTTGGTACGTACTATGTGATAATTTATTTTATCGAAATGCACTAAAGTTATTGCTAAATGATTATAATTTAACAAACATAATGCTACTTCATTTCATATTAAAAATACTTCAATAATTATTAAAAGAAATAAATTATAAGCAATTCATTATACACTATCTTCTTGATAAATATTAAGTGGTCAATAGACGAATAACTAATAGCAAGTTCATTTTTATCATTGATGACTACATCGCTCATTTCTGCATTAAATTAGGGTGTTCAATTTATCAATTCTTAAGATGATAAATTATCACCCTAAATTAATAACCACTGTTAATTTTTATAATTGTCTTAAATTAAATTTCATCGTTAGGCATCTTACTTCCTATAATACTGCCTATGAACTATAGAATCTATTTGAAATGCAAAAGGCAGATAAAACCTAAACATTGTTATGTATCTGAGATTTAGTGAGTTCATTACACTCTCAGGCATCAATGAACGATTGAGGCTGTACAACGGTATCAGCCATAATTTTTAGAGAAACAACGATATTCAACTTTTTCATATATTAAAATGTATATAAAAGTTTTTTACGGAAATCGTTCTTCTGCAAACAAATTACCATAATAGAATTCTCGCAAGTGCATCATTACGACCCAAAATTCACTAAGCTTGGGATCTTTGCAAGAGAGCTGCAAGAGTGTGTGCTATCAAACATATATTACATTCTATGAAGACTGTCATATAAGGATTATACAAGCCTCCCCAGCCAACAATGCAATCAATCACTCGTTACGCCACCGCATCAGCAATTAATCTCGCAAATAATAGTTTAAAAGAAAATTCTATCTCGACTGCCGGGGGAAGAGCTGAATGAAAAGGCCCCGAGGTAAAAGTAACGTGGTATCGCGCGCCACAGCTCCACTGGTGCAGATTAAAATTTATCAAGAAAGGCTGCTGCAGCAGCAGCTCACTTGGACAAGCTACGCGAAGGATATTAATAATGCCTCCGGCGTCCGGTGCTGATAAACTTCAAAAATAAGTGTCTTACGCGCTCGCTCTGACCGCGTGCAGTGTCGATATTCAGGGACGTGCGGCTGCATCGTCGCGAGAGAGGGAGAGAGCGATTTTTGTCGGACACCCTATTTTCGCTCGATACGCCCTCTCTCCTCCCGCAATAATCACCCCCTGGCTGCAATTATCACGCTCGGGTAATAAATAGCTTCCGTCGCATAACGAAGCGTTTTGCGCGATAGCTCTCTCTCTTTCTCTCTCCCACTCTTTCTCTCTCTCTCTATATATTCTGTTTTCGCTCGTTCGAGCGAGCGAGAGTGAGGGCAACAGGTTATCGTCCGTTGCTGCTCGCGTGCATGCATGTACCTTATTTTTTTCGTTAACACGAGTAATTTAATATCGCGCGCGCGCGAGCGCGTGTGGAAAATCTTACGACAGCGCGCGGAGACGAGCGAGGGAGGGAAAGTAGGCGGATACGGTGCGCTGCGGCTGGAGCTTTTTTCGTCTCTGCGCGATGCTTGCGAGTGGCACACCGAAATTTTGGAGATGAAATCGTCAAGCGGCAGCCGGATGCGCCCGTCACGAGCGCGCCTGTTGAGCTCTGCGCACACGGGTGACTGAATGTTTCTTTCTTTTCCTTAAAGTCAGAGCTTTTTTGAAGAAGTTATAATTTTTTGAAGAATAAGTGAAAAGTTTCTAAAATCTGATCCGCATAGTTACCTGCTATAGTGTATCAACAGGTTTCTTATTTCACAATAATATAGGTAGATTATGGTGTATATTATATAAGGAGCGAAAATTAAAATTTATTCAAATAAATTTGAAAGTTCTAAAATCATAACTTACAAGGAGAGGGCATACATACCCTCTGGGAAACGGATTTGACGTTCAATTTCTGACACCTAAAAATGAAGCGAGGTATCCATAGTTTTGTCAAATCGGCCCTACCTTTTGAGATATGAGCTATACAATTTTAAATATGCATTATTTTCTTAATTCTATTGTATGTAACTCTGGAAGTATTCCAGTTACGGAAATGAGCAAAAAAAAAAATTTTCGTACAAAAATGTTGATTTTTCACAAAGTTATGAGAAATCAAAGATAGTGTAAGAAAATGGTTCAAAATTTACCTTTTTTTAAAAGGATTTAGAGGATGCTATTTTTCACCATTTTCTTATACGCTATCTTTGATTTCTCACAACTTAGTGAAATCGATATATTTTTGGACGAAACAGTGCTCGAAATAAAGCTCGTTCTGCCTGTTTTTACAATTTTTGTGGCTTATTTCGGTAACTCGAATACTTCCAGTGTTACATACAATGAAAGAGACATCATTTTTTAAGAAAATAATGCTGTTTTATAAAACGTCTTTGTGAATCTGACTGAACGCTAAATTGCTTGCAGCTCTTTTAATATTTCAATAATCAGGCAGTCGGTCGGAATTCTCTCTGAAAAAATGATCATTTACAGTCATTAGCGTTAATCAAATTAATATGTTTGCACAAGAGCGTCTGATTAGGATGTTTTCTGATTCACCAATATTATATAAAAATGAGCGATATCATCGTCATTATAAATATTTTACCACTCCTTCGTCACGTATCACGATTAACAACGAATTCCAAGAATTCAGTAAAAATAGGGAACCAATGTAAAAGATATCCATATTCAATCCAAACAATAACCAACGAATTTCTGTTTCTCCGTTGTAGGATGTGACATACCTGGACATCTGCAATTACATGCCGCAGCGGCCTATGAGTGGATCACCCTCTGGCACAGCCCTGACCCTGCACCTTCGCTCCTCAAGCGTCTCTTCGAGCCTCGCCTCACCTGGCGACAGCGGCGTTGCACTGGACAGTGATATGGATATGGCCAACGAGACTGATACCAGTAGTTACAAAGAAGTACGATTTGTTTTTTTTTATGCCTAGCGTAAAACATAAATGGTTAAATTGCAAAGATTTCATACAAGGAAAATAGCTGGCGTATTTATAGTTATCGAATTGAAAGTATATCGCGAGTAGTCGTTTATCTAAAAAATGAAGTAAAAAGTTTGTAATTCGTATTAATTAGAAAACGTTATCGATTTCAAGATAGTTCTATATCTCCCGTTTTTCTTATTTCAAGTATCAAAACTTGAGTTGATATTACTATATATATATATATAATTTTTTATGTTTTTATTGTTAGAATGATATTAATTTTACTGTATCGAGAACAGTTGATACCGTAATTTAATAAGACTGTATTCCAGAAGGCAATTTGACACATACTTTCTTACTACGACCAGCAGTTAAATTTATAACCCATTATTTCTTGATATGCTTATAATTGTCTGCTTATTTATGACTATATTATTAGTATTTTTTAACACCAACTACGTAAGTGAAGTAATCAGAATTTCTTTATCTTTAAAAGTGATAGCTTTACTCTCGTTTAATTAACAATAATATTCTCTTGAATCTATTAAATATTCTATTTTTTTCATATTATTTATAAACAATCCAACTTTCATTTGTCATTTTCGTTCTGTAAACATAGCTTAAGTTATTTCTTTTTTAAAAAACTTTATCAACATTTTTTTCATACTGCATAAACTTTTATAAATCTACTTTTCCACATACAGAAGAACAATAAGGAAAATCGAAAAATCATTTAAGAAGTGCTTTTGAAAAAAAAAATTACAATAAACATGAAATATAAACTTTTTTCTAATAATATTATCATTTATAAACACGCTTACATATCTTATGTTTATAATATACGTTTATTTCAATTTTAACCTTTGCATCTTTGTTTTAGGAGGATTGGTCGACGGAAAACGTTGTAAAATACCGGAACAACAAATACAAGTTAATTAACGCCAACGATAACAAAAATTTAGAACGTTCTTTTTCGTCAAGCGACTCAGGAGACGATAATAAAACACCTAAGCAATCTCCTGTTTCTGCCAAATTTCACAACTCTGCAGTTACAAAAAGCGATATTATTAATCAAAATCTTACGACCAACCTCGATGATAATGAGCTAAACTGCTCAAGCTTAGACACAATAAAGGTAAATTAATGAAATTATGTACTTCACTGATATAGCCTAATTTTACTTTTTAAATATAAAATTGTTTAATTAGCAATAAATTATTTATTTTAAATTTTTTGCAATTTACGTTATTTTTACAGGATTACAATTATTACAGTAAGAGCCTAGACGAATCCAAACATAAAACAGACTCTGAAAATAACGGCATTCTAGCAGCACCCTACAATAAGCGATCTACTTATTACAGTGATACAAGTTATAGTTTTAAAAAGGCCCTCGACCCTCGTAATTCATACGTCATTAACAATGACACTAATCTTTTGGAACTTAGTATGACGATCTCAGACTGCGAAAATACCGAAGCTCCCTACAGCATCCTTAATACAATAAACATGACAGATACGAGTATACTTTCGTCCTCCGGTTCGGAAGCTCTGGTACAGCGCCGCCAGCGCAAGAAGAAGCGAGGCGAAAACAAGAAACGCGTCAGCTTTCACGAAGACATTTTCAAGATGATGAAGCTTGATGACGATGAAAATTATACCGATATCTCGATGAGCTTTGCGCCGCCGAATTCTGTACCAAAGAAAGATGCTCAGAGGGGAAGGTTAGTCACTTGCTTTATAATATATTAGTTAGTATAGATAAAAAGTACTACCAAAAAAATATTAATTCTACTCTTTTATTTATTCTTATATAGATACAGTTGGTGCGCTCACGGCGACACTCCGTACGTTCAAAAGAGCGCCAATACGCGCAACGCCTACTCTGATTACTATTCGTCGTCGTCGTCCCTCAGCTTGTTCGACAGCGACGCCGAGCGCAAATCTGGCAGTCGATCGAACGACTGCCCAGAGGAAGCCCAATGCGCATGCATGGCCATGGCCGAGCGAGGCGTGCCAGAAGGTCAGGAGGACCCGACCAGGGCGATGCGCCCCAAAATCGAGATCGAGTTGGAGGAGAACGAGGCGCAAGAGGCCTACATCGTCGAAAAAGAGTGCGGCAATATCGTTGAAGATCCGCCAGCCAAACTCGAGATGCCTAGACTACCTAACGTTAAACCTCAGGTGTGTTGATTGTGCTTTATTTGTGTTTTATAACGTAATGGTTTTGGTTTTTGTTTTAATTTATTTTTTTTACGCTATTGACGTACATTATTTCCTTGGAATTAGTCGCAAAGATCCATTTATCTATATATACATAGCTCGGTTATCGATTGATAACGTCAGATATAAGTATTTGAAATTTTTTGTATGATCATTTTTTAAACACTGATTGATTGCATATCAATCGAATTGCATTATATTACAATTTAGTCCAATATACAAAATATTGAATATAATAATGCTTTATCACAACTTGAAATTTATTTTATTTTTATAAATTTACGTCATCTTGTTTAAATTTTCTACAGCCTTGCTATTTCCGATTACAGGGAAAATACGCGAGTTCCAGTGACTGGTCTGATCTCGAAAGCGTTACTACTACGTCAGACAGCACAGAAGAGCGTCGGAACAGCGCCGGTGGCAGTGGCCGTCACCTTGCCTCGCCTCTCAAAAAGCGAAACATGACTGCTATTCTCTCGAGCGAGAGTAATCGCCTCCTTTCACCCCCTTTAAGACAGGCACCGTCTAAGTCATCGTTGCTAAGCAGGTTCTTACGCTCGATTACCGAGAGGAAATTTGAGCTGAAGAAGGATAAGAAGAACGCGCCGAAATCGAATCTGCTCTACATCAAGGGAGTGAAAATCAATCAGGAAGCTGTGAAGGAGTTCGACGAAGCGCTTGAGAAGGAGATTCAAGAGAACGTGGCTGCGGGCAAGAGGGAATTCAGCGGCGAAAAGATCAGTTTGAAGATGAGGGAAGTTTTCAAAAGGAACATCTACAGAGATAAAACCGAGGAGCTTTACAAGGTGTACAAAGTACGAAGCTCTTACATGACGAATGGAGAAAGTAAGCCAATGCTCGCTTTATTAACGGACAAAACCTTATACTTAACCGGTCAAAAAGGCGATCACATATACAGCAATCACTTTGTTATTCCATATAATGAGCTCGACGTAATTATGGTGAGCAAAGTTTTATTTTTAAGAGCATAGAAATATAACGAAATATATAAGTGTTATCCAAAACTGACTAAATATCCATTATATTTGATTGTTTAATGTATGATAGATTGGACCTAATGCACAAACGATTTTAATATCGAACGCCGATTATGAAATGCAGTACCTGTTTTCTACGGGAAGTAGTCAAACTACTTCAGAACTTATTACTCATTTGGAAATGGCTATGAGAAGATCTCCATCTAAGCCTAGACTGCCGGCAGTCAAGGAATTAAATTATGATGATATGCATACACTCAAGCACTCGATATTGACTGAAACAGCCGTTCATCCGGTAATTGATTATTTCATGTTAAATGTAATTGCAAAAAATTATATAAACGTTTACATCATGTAATTGTATCAAATAATTAAAGTTAATACAAAAATAATACAACTTTTACATTTCCTACAGGATGAAAAAATCGAGCACTACAGTCTTATATACATGGAAGACGATCACATTTCACCACCAACGACGCCCTGCGGTCCGACCAAGGAAGGCGATCTCATGTTCCGACCTCACGTTTACCACACGCAATACGCTAACCAACCCAATACTCCTTGGGAGGCGGGCTATTTTGTTTTAAAAGGAGGAGTTGTCTACATGTTCACAGATAGTAATCAGCGATTACCAAAAAATGCTATCCCACTGAAAGGTGGTCAATGCCAAGGCTGTCGAAGAATTCCCAATTCACATCGTCCTCATACTTTTGAAATTCTTTTGAAGCCTAATAAGGCTTTCCAGGTAAGATTTTTCTCTTTGTACAATAACATAATTTTTTTTTCGTTATTACAATTTTCTGTTGATCTACAGTTTGCTGCTCCGGATGAGTACGTAGCGTCCGAATGGTTGCAGAGTTTCGTTCAAAGTGCTTCTGGCCTTTTTGACTGCTCCGAAAAGAGAGATCCACTGCCTTGCAGCTTAGTTGTAACTACGAAACACTTAGTAGCGATGAAAGAAGTCTTTCCCGGAACCCAGCGAGGTCAAACTCTTTCTTGCGCAAGCATTGAAGATCTTTCCGCTTTTCGAGTGCCTCTAGCGCAACAGGCTTGGTGCATATTGGTAAATATAATTTCTTGAATTATGCAAATCATCCATCGCAGTTTCTGCTACATATTTTGGATTGAAAGATTTTTAGTTCATTAAAAAATAGTGACAATTACAATTAATCATGGGTATCATATTGTTTCAACAGGAATTTGCGTGCCGAGAAGTGCACGAGTGTAGTGGTGATTGGGTCGTATATTTCACAAATTACAGAGAGCTCTGTGCTTTCCAAGAAATTTTAGAAACGCTGTGGGCGAATGCAAAAGTGGTATGTATCTTTATTTTAGTTTTACAAATCATAAGTTTTAAAAACAATAGATTATTTATTTGGAACAGTATAATTTTTTATTAACGAGAGATTCAATTCACAAATATTGAGGATCAAATAACGCGATCTAAATTCAGGACAGAAATTTTTGTGCGGCACTCGTTATGCAATTATAAATGTAATTATGTATAAAGAATTTAGATAATAAAAGTAAGTATGTTGCAGGGTGATTTTCCAATGTCTACATTACCACCTGAAGACAAACTTCATCGTCGTTGTTCGGATGCGAACAAGAACCTCGAACAAGCTTGGCGGCACTTGTTACCAATAGGCGCAGAGTAGTATTTTAGAATACTTGATAGATTCGAGTTTTACGTAATCCTTAAATCACTACTCCTTCATCACGAATAGATAAGCGGCCCCGAATTTTAATGTAAGTTATTATATACCAAAAGAAAAACAATGATACACGTATCATATCGCTTTGCTTACCTGAATTATTATACAAGCTATTTGAAATTATAAAATTAGAAGAAGCACTGATCTTATAAATCAGAATCCGGTGGTCAGCTCATTGATCAAAAGCAGATAAATATATATATATTTTTTGTTATAATAATCGGACTTGTTACTGCGACTAAATACATAAGTGCAATAATTGTTTTGTTATACGTATACGAAAGTTTTGTCATTTATTTATAATTCTAAAAAGACTGTATATATATTTATGATTAGTTATCGCGTAAGTGTCTATATATATATGTACTCGCATTTATCGAGAGGGAAGCTAGGAAGTAATAACGGTGCACTCGACAGGAATAATTTATATCCCTTTATCGACACTGAAATTTTTTTTTGTCTGCAGCAAATCTTAAAGGGTAAACTTTCGCACTCGATGGAGTTGCAACTGTTTATTAACATTCCTAGTACCAAGAGGAAAAATGCCTTAGCTTTGCAATTATATTTTTTGTATTGTCTTATAACATAAAAAAAAGTTATAAAATGAGTACAGCGTGTCAGGTTAGGAGTGCGAGGAAAGAAAAACATTCACTTCCTCCATCGCTTTAAATTGTACAGTTATCGCGACTCGCACAGGATTAAATTGTATTATATCGAAGGTGCTTCAGTTGCCAATAAGTAAAACACATGTCATTGTTTCGTGATAAAAGATTATTGGACATTATTTATTAACAAAAAAGCAGTATTTTTATTCATACCATAAGTTTTGGTAGCAGCTTTCCAAACATCACATTCTGATTAAACCTCAAATCGAATGGAATCGTACACTTTATTTTTTTAATGTTTTGTTTTCAATTTTGCCCTTGTGGTCCCTTTTACTGTGCTGCGAATTGCGAGTAATGACATGCTCAAATATTGTATTGTGAATATATATATCTATTACGTCAAAGCGAAATATATAGACCAAGTCATTGCTCGCAAACCCATGAATTGTGATAGGAAGTTTTTAGTATGTAATTGATGGCGGTATATCGAAGAACTGTTAAGAACCATGATACGCTAATTTCGGATACTCGTGATTTATGATGAAATTGTTTGTAAAAATATTGGTTAAAAAAAAAATATTTCATTAAGAACCTTTAAATATCAGAATTTTAAATTTGATTTTTCATGAAGAATATTTTAAAATAATAAATTTAATAAAAAGAAAATCAATATAATATTCGTAACTTTTATACATTTAGTTTTCAAAAAACTTTGTAAGGGCATTAAAATATATGTATTTTTTAAATCTTGTTTTAAAATAAAATTTTCTGTTATTAAAAAAGTTTTAACTGTTAACAATAGTTTTACTAACAATTTCCAATTTTTAAACCGTAAATCTCGGTACAATGGATGTATAATGGTATCAATTTTTGCATAATACTATATTGGGTTTTATCGTACATCGGCTACACAAGCGTTGAGACTTCTTGCATCGATATGCTTTTGTAAGCGCTTCGCCTGTGTACCCGTTGCGCACGTTCTATCCAGTGGTAACCGATTATCAAAGATGTATCGATAATAATTGAAACTCAATAATAAAATTGTATGAATGAACTAGTCAAGCTTGAGTAAATTTTTATTTTTATTTCCTACCCTTCTTATATTTCTCTGTACACGACCTTGCATGCTTTCAGCAACTAGAGCATACTCTTGACCATTATATTCTAGAAGTCTAATAAATACTTCTCATGAAGTGCGCAGATAATTTATAAATTTATTATTTATAATTTTCAAATTTACTACTATATTGAAAATAAGTAGAATCTATTTCGTTTTTTCTTTTTAAATAAAACTAATAACTATTAAAAAAAAATGCTGTAACAGTTTATTTTGATTACAAAGATATTATTTTGCAATTCATTATTTTGAACTTGAACGATTAGTTCTACTCATTATTACTTTGCGTTTTATAGTAATTTAATTAAAACATGGAAAGAAAGTTTTATCCATATCGAGAAGCCATTCGAGACTTTAACTTGCGAGATCTCAGGATTTTGTCCAGTTGTATGCTTGGATATTTTTCTTTAAGTGCCTCTAAATCCATATTAGGGAATTTCCTTAACAAATTATGTGCCATATTCTTTTCACGGCTAGAATAATAAAAGTTTATTTAAAATATCTATTGGAAATACAAAAACTTATAAAACAATGTAAATACATACTTCATTGCCCTACGCTTTTCATTCCATAACTTCTCTCTATATAACCTTAAAAACTTTCTTACGGCATACCCATTATAGCCGAAATGATGCCTTTGATTCCATCTTGTATTGACATATTTTGGAATAAGATATGGACGCAATTTATAATATTGCTTTAATCCTAAAACAAAATTTATTCTTATATAGTTAAACTGAACTTTTTGAATATCATTATCATAAACTATCCTAGAATAAAAATATGATATTGCTGTAAATATAAATTTACATACCAAAACAATTGTAGACATAAACAGCTGGTTGTTCACCACTTTCACCAGTTTCTAATTTATAATAAGCTTCATTTCTTTCACGCACAACTGTTTCTAGATTCTTCATACTCATTTCAACTTTATCGATTCTCTCAGGACTAGGGAATATTTCATATGAATCATTACATGCATCCTCCATAGTCATCAGCATATTGCGTTCTTTTAAAAGAACATACCTATTCATCAAATATTGAAGTAAATATTTAAATGCAAAAACAAGTAGAAAATTTTTCCTTAAAGAAAAATCATACCATAATTTATGTAAGTCTTCATTACTTTTAATTCGCAATTCATCTTTTTTCCATTCACGACCAGTACTAACTTTATTTTTGTCCCAATTTTTCTTATCATCAAAGAATTCCATTAAACCATACTTTCTCGTCGTTGTGTGTAATAATGCACGTCTATGAAATGTTGGTCTGCAGAAAAATATATATAATTATCACTAACCTAAAAAGTACAATCAAAATCCAAATAGAGGCACAAATTCTCATTGACAATATTTAACTATGATAAAGTAAGCTTCATCAGTGAGAATTTGTAATTGATAAGAAATATCAGTGAATGTCAGGTAAACAACAATTTATTTATAAATTTTTGGTCACGAAATAACACCTGCTAAAATATAAAATACGCAATCATTGAGTGTAGTAAAATGAACACTTACATCCTTTGAAGGTTGGCACGTGTCGGCGATCCAACATTGCTGTGTAATGACAAATTTGTCAATAATTTTGTAACACTATTTACACTGTTCGGAACTTTTAATGCTTTTATAAGGCTAGCCATTTTTACCGCATTCTACCTCCCATGCAAGTGTGCGGGGGTGCTGCAGCAGCTGATATATTTTGTAGAGTACCTAAAATGTAGTGCGCTGTTGGCAGTGCTAGCGTGCTGCGGATAGCTGACTGCGGTCTGCTCCGGCACAGTCCTGCGCGTGCGCACACGACTACAACCGATAACGAAGTTTCCTATATTGTTATCGTGGGTAAGTAGAATATAGATACCTACATAGAACACGGTAAGATTGTATACATTTATAATTATTTTTTTTAATTTTGCTATACTTGAATTTTTTAAAACATTAAGCCGTTTATTGGAATGAAAAAAAATCAATTTTTCTTGATACTTATTAAAAATTCTAAATTAATGTGTGGGAGTATATTATTAATTATAGGTATATGAGCAATTAAGATTTTTATTTCAATATACAAACTATTAAAAATGATTGTAAGTACATAGAGAAAACCCGATAGGCTTATTTCAAAAATATTTACTATTGTATATGTATACTCAAATAAAAAAAAAATTATGAATTTTTGTTAAATAAAAAAATAATAATTTGTACGAAGTATTAAAAATAAGGTTAACGGGAAATAAAACAGCAGCTTTTATATCGATATTAATTAAAATATTTATTATCACAAACTATGAACTAAGACGTACACTCAAATATTTAATAAAAGCTTATTCACGACTTATATAATTGTCTTTCTTTTATACGTGCCTTGGTAATAAAATTAGGAATTTTATTTATTTTATGTATGTATATATATATCTGGAATGAGACATTAAGGGGTCTCGATTTCTTTTACATATATAAATCGGTTATGCATCAAAATCTTGCACTTATACTTTATTATCATATTTATGCAGCTGTAATCAATTCAGATTGTACAGAATCGTAAGTCGGTTGATTGAAGAGTAAAAAATTTGAAAAAAAAATTGAATGTGTAAATATATATACGCAAATGCCATCGATAATAAAAGAAATAAAAAGGTGTTCTGTACGATCTTGATTGCTTACGTATATATATATACTTACAATTGTTAGTGCTTCTGACTGAAATTCAGCGTAGATTTGTAGTGTCTTAAAGTAGTAATATTTTATATAAACTCGAAATATCAAATATATTTGGATTGTGTACATAGGTCAAAATCGATAATAGGCACCTCTCACTGTATATTGACTTAAAAATTAGATAAAAATTAATAATCGTTTATAAAATGCTACTATATACAATTAAGACACAATAATGCTCGACAGAGAGATACTACATATATAGAATTCCTTTTGTTTTTATACTCGTTACACCAAAGCTCCTCCTCTCGGGGATCGTTTAAAATCTCTTTATAAAATATATCTGTATATTCATTTGTATCATATAGCTTTTTTGCTAGAGTGGTACAAGAAATAAAAGGAGAAAGAAAGAGCGACGACTAATAGAACTCGCGTCGTCGCGTCGCACTACAAGCTATGTACATTCGCGCTCGCCTCGTCTGACGAGGCGCACTCGCGAATTTGTCCTTTTTTATTCGACGAAAAGATGTTTGTAATAACGACGCGCGAGCCTTAGCCTCGATGGATATAATTATATATACTTATAAACGTAATTGCTGAACGCGTCGCGGCGGCGCGCTCGTACCGAGGATCACCACGACAATATAAAACAATTACAATCAATTTCTCTAGCGATAAAAAAAAACGAATTCTTAAACAATAACAAAATATTATACGACACGTGCTGCTAACATCACATTGTGAATATATATCCAAGACAGAACTCAATCGGTTTGCGTTTCAACGTAAGGCAACACTCGACTAAGTTTGAAAAAGAGAAGGCACTGCGAGTTCTGTCAATGAAGCAGATTCTCGTGTGTCTGTATCGCCTTTGCTCGAGCTCTCACCATGATTACGCGCAATAAATGTAAAATTGGTATAACGTAAACGTTTTATTGTCTCGATCAGTACATTCTGAAAAATTCTAAATTATCTTCATTAGACGTCTTCATCAACAACGCCGTCAGACATTGCACGCAGGCTACATCGAATTTTGCAAGACAGAACTAACAATAAAAAAGAAACAATAAAACGAAAGCCAATCGACGTAAAGATATTCAACTCATCGACAAATCGTCGTACTCCTCTCATAATCATCATGATTTCACGAAACGCATGTGTGTATGTGTGTGTGTGTATGTGAGTGTATGTGTGTATTTCCAGTGTGTGTGTGAGAGAGACATCGCCAGCATCCTGTGCACCAGGGCGCGAATCGCTGCTGTCGAATCTTCTGCTCTCGCTGCAATGTGCGCGACTATCTTCGGCGGTGATGCAAGATGTTTTTTCATCTTCTCTGATGTCGGTGCATACTTATATCACTCGCCAGGCGAGAGAATTTATACACTGAGTAGGAGGGAAAATTGGTCCTACAGAGTTCAACAAAACACACTGTTAACTGGCGCTGCTGCTGCTGCTGCTGCTGCTGCTCATGTGCTGTTACCGATACCGCTCGGGTCCGCATCGCATCACATATGGATCGTCGCGGCCGTGTAGCGTGCCTCACCCCGTCGCCAGCTCCACTGACTTGGTCGATACTGCAACAAGTGAAAGATCGTTGAATGAATATCATTTTGAGAATAACCATTAAGTACTCCATCACAAATGACTAATTTTGCATCATAGAGATGTTAAAGTCCTTTTTTATATGGTAAAAATGACTTACGAAAAGAGGGTTTGTTATATAAGTAAAAGAGGCATAGTTTCTAGATGCACATAAAATTTACTTTGTAAGTGTAACAGAAGGCATATTTAGCGTTTTCGCTTATCGAAAACGAACAAGTATTCGTAATGCCGTCTTTTGTTTTCCTAATAGAATGTTCCTGGCGACTAGACTGTCGGCGAGTTAGAATAATTTAAAGGTATAAGTTGTTCTTACCCGAATGAGCATTTGTCCAGATGCACTATGAGGGTTGCGGTAAGCATAGGCAGCCCATGCGCCCATTCCCGCAATTAGAGATACTAAGAAGAGAATTCCGATGATTCCAGAGACGCCCATGTTCATGTTGCTTTCGGCTGAAAATCAAAATAATTAATAAATAACTAATTCAAGTATAGAACTCTGTAATGTATATCCAAACAAAAAGCTCAGTCTAATCTTAATATTTAATTTATTGCCCGGCATTTTGTACAAACGAGTTGCTTCAACAATTCACGCGTACGGATAAAACCCAAGATCATTGACTCTATCCAAAACTGTATACAACAGTTCACATGCCTGTAGAAACTCCCACACAAACTTCGCAATATTATACTCACAGTGCTCGAGCGAACTACTGGCCGGGCCGACGGCCTGCTGACTGGGACTATAATTGGACACCTCGGGCATGTCGTCCGCGTGATGGTCCTCCGCCCGCGCGTCGACGTGCTCGTGGTAGCTGCTGGTGCGAGCTGGACACTTGGCCTCCTCCTTGACGAACCTGATGTCGCAGCCCTTCTGCAGCCAGTCCTGACGGAAGCGGAACGTGCCGGTGCTGCACTTCTGTAGCTCGGGACACCACTTGCAGTCGAACTCCTTGATCTTGGTGAGGCAGTCGTTGCAGTTGTCCATCTGCAGGCAAGTGGGCAGGGCTTTCAGATAGATCACCGTCCAGTTCCTGATGTCCTGGCGGTTGAAGTTGACGCGGTGGTACTCGTAGATGGTCTTGCGACGGGCGACTGCGGATGAGGAAAGAAAATTCGTTATTTTGTTCGTTGCATGACATATGGAAAATTGTACAATGCTTCAGGGCCATTTATTGGAAATTATTTTCTTCCAGAATTTTTATGTAACGTGGTAAAGCAAGAATATTTTATATTGCATCATTTTATTTTTCCTCATTACCCATGGTCGTTAGGCCAACTAATTTGCTTTTCCATTAGTAATTTAAATACAATAAGAAAATCCGTACTTATATTGCACTCTAATAATTCAATCAATTAAATATATGATGCATGTGATGTTTATATCTTTGTATTCTGCATGCAATTTTTTCATTTTGTAATTGCATGATGTGTGTGACCTCATGCTTTTTATTACCAGAATTTTTTGTTTTTATTTGCTTGTTTCTTTAATCGTCGTGAATTGGCAATCACTAGCAAAGAGAAACGCTTTTAGATACAGAATATAATTGCAAGTAGTATTGACATCCGTTCTAGATTTCTTTCGTTGCGATATCGCGTATTTGAATTTCCAAATAATTAACCAAGCAAGCAATAAAAGCATTTAACAACAACATAAAGTGTATGTATTTAAGTCAATTATCAAATAGGTTACTATTTATCATTCTAAATATTATCGAATACTATTCAACAATTAATATATTATGAATCGTATATATATAATTTGAATAAAAATTAAATGAAATTCGTCTAATATTTTCCTTACGAAGAAATTAGCAATATAAGATGTTACATAAAAATCTCACTCAACTGAAAATCGAATTCGCAAATATTTTCTTCTAAATGCAACACGTTCTTATTTTAACTGTACTGATCCAATTTTGAAAGTTAACACTAGGCTAGTGGAACTATTATTAGAAGCCATATTTTCTTAGTAGTCTTTATTTAGCCGTACAATCTTATTATTTCATTCGCAGTTCTTAGTCTCATAAGTTAAGAAGGTACAAATCCAATATCAACAGTGAAATATTTCACGTTTGGGCACAGATCGACGTACCATTTCAGAACCTTTTTTAACTTGTTGAAATATTTCTTCATTATACAAATCATGGAATTTCGAATAATTCAAAGCAGCAAATAGGACACATATTTTACTCTAATTAAACATGAACCTTTAAACTGCCGACAGCTCAATGTTTGCAAATTGAATATAACGTAACCATCGCGTCAATAACACATCCATACGCACCGCATGCTCGGCGGCTTTCAAAGCGAGCATTCAACCTCTCTGTCTCTCTCATTCGTGCGTGCGTATACGCGCTGCACACATCATCATCATATATATAAGCACGCGCGAGCGAGCGCGACACTGATTCACCGCGGGCGGAATAAACGAAAAAGAGGCCAAGCCTCGCATGCTTACGCACGCGCGATGGTGCAATTCGCGTCTCTGGCGAGCTTTCGCGGAATCGTCCGGTGGCGCGGAGGATCATCGGCCGCGAAGGAGAAACAAACAAAATAAGAGGGTTAAAGAGAGCAGAGGAGGAGGCGGCGACGAGGAGATGAGCAAAAGAAAGTGCGCGCGCGGAGACAAGCCGCTTATAGAAGTTGACGCGCGGCCAGTAACGCGAGAGAAGACGCGAGCCAACAGGTGCCAGAGAGCGAGCGAGCCGACGCTATCATAGTCTACTGTGACCCGTCTGTAGCCTTTGGACCCTCCGGAGAGAAAGAGTGTGTATAGCTGTGCATATAGGCGAGAGAGGAGAGCTTTCGTAATAAACTGCCACTGCTCCGATCCGGATTTTCGTCGCAAGTGCGAGCGCGCCTGTAGACAGCTTTCGAGGGGCTCGAGCTTCGCTTTTGGATCCGGAAATGTTTGGTCACTGAAGCGGAGCCGATTTTATACTTCGATTAGGGATTTAAATTTAGAGACTTGTGGATTAAGATTATAGAAGATAGTCTAGGTTTGCGTAAACATCTGCTGTTTTATAATTAGATTGG
>JAPYZP010001096.1:0-18506 GCA_030522985.1 Torymus sinensis | reverse complement strand
TTTACAATTTGATGTTTCTGCTATATATGTATATACAAAAAATTAAAAACCCTTTTTTATTTCCAAAAAATGATCATTTTACACGAATCGTATATAGTCCGTAATTCAAAACGACGCCTCGTTAACGTAACGTGCACATACACTGACCCGAATCTAAAGTAAAAAACGTTTCTCCATACTCTTTGCAAAAAACAAAAAACAACAACGCATTTCCCCGTCAACAACGAAAGCTCCAAAGAACAAAGGGCGCCGGCTCATCAAAAAAAAGCGCCGCACCGCTCGAAAATTAACTCGGTGTATACGGATCCTCAGGCCCCCGCCAGTGTATAACCCCATCATCCGCATGCGCGAGCGCGCGTTCGCGAGAACTAACCTCGTTATCGGTCGCTCCCACGCACACTCCTCTCTCTCTCTCTATCCCTCCTCCGCTCGATTTAATAAGGAAACTCGCTAGCTCGCTCGTGCAAACACGCCGGCGCTAATGATCGCAATCAAACCCATCCTCCTCCCCCCCGAAAAAAAACCTACTCTCGCGTGAAAAAACACAGGAGAGCTAACGAGCCGGCGATGACGACAATAACGAGCGTGCACGGCGCGTGTGATGACGACGACGAGGCGGATGATGATTCGCGTCGCTGCATAAAATTGTATAAAAACGAGAGGGTGGGGGATAGGTGCAAACAGTGGAGGGCGAGGCGAGTTAATTTAAAAATGCAAATTTCGCCGCCGCCGCCGCCGCCGCCGCGCGTGGCTGCAGGGAAATAAGCGAGAAAGCGCGAATGGGGGGAGGTGGGACAAAGCGAGAGATTGCGAGGGGGCGGGACGCGGTGCGGGGGAAAGCTTTTGTTTCGGTGTACGAGCGCGTTTTTTCGTGCTTTCTAAAGATTGCAGGCGCGCTTTTTTTGGCCAGGGATGTATTAAAATGTTTGCCAAAGAATTTGCGAATGAATGGGACGAATTGTTGGTCTGTGTGTGTGAAGAATGTTTAAAATTTGGGCTGAAGGGGTTGGTTTGGTTTCAACGCAGGATCAGAAATTTACGAGAGCTTTGGGTGATTCTGTTTGCACGTGCTATTGGTTTATTTTTAGCTTTTCCATTCGTACGGACCATTAGTATGAAAGTGAAAATTGATGTGCTAATAATTGTAAATTGGTTACGCTTTATTTTACGTTTAGAACGGGATGTCTAAATGTTTGTTTAAAAGAACTGTTACAAAAACAAAACGTTTTAATTTAGTTATCACCCCTATATTAACGTTCACATTACTTACACTTTGTATAATATAAGTATCTAAATTAAAAAACAATTCTAACCGCAAAATTTTCTGACAAAAAAAAAAGTAAACCCAATCCAGTACATCCATATAAAAAAGCACCGCAAACCAACTCTCACCGTCAAAAATAAAAAAAAAATGAACTAGCTACAAAGTTATACACTCCTATACAGACACCCACACATACACGGTCAAACGCGCACGCGCTTATACTGCACACGGAAAAGACGAAAGAGAGAGAGAGAGAGAGAGAGAGAGAAAGCGAGGGCGCGCGCGTGAACGGAAAGAGAGGCGGCGCGATAAAAAAGCTCGCGAGCGGAAAAAGCGTCGGGCGTAAAAAGAGGCGGCGGTGCGAAACTCACCCGCGGGAGTAAGAGTAATGCGCAGCGAGCGAGCGAGGACACGACATTACCAGAATTGCGCGCCACCGCCGCCGCCGGCATACATACCCGGGGGCTAATATTTATGAGGCCTTGGCGAATCGTTGACATTTTACTCGCTGCGCTGGCTGCTCGGCTAGCTCTCGCCGAGCTTTTTTACCCCGCCGCTTCTTTTTTTTTATCGGATGCTGCTGATGCTGCCGCCGGTGCTGCAGCCCGCGTTTTATGAATGATTTATTAGGACGTATTAGAGGCGCGTCGTAAATATTATTCGCAGACGCCGTGCGAATTCTCGCGGAGGGGGACGTTTTCTTTTTTCTGCGATGGAGGAGGATGTTGCTGCACGCCGCGGCAGTGTTTGCGTAATTAAACGGCGAAAGTGGCGAATTAAGAAGTTTGCCGAGAGCAAGATGGAAAGTTTTAACGAGGAGGTATATACATCTGCGTGAGTGTATGTACACGAAAATATAGTTATTATATGCTCGTTGTTCAAATATTTTGGCATTTGCACGCTTTGTTTTTTAAGCTGAAAAAAAATGTTTAGAATAGAGAAAAATCTCAACGACCTTCGCATCCGAACCACCCAACCAACAAAACACGCACTCAACCCCATACTTATACAGAAGCTTCCCTCGGGCGGCAACAACAAAAAAAAAACCCTATATATACCGACCGCGCGCGGGGGCCATTGTGTTTGCTTTCCTCGTCCCCCGGTTACCGCGCAATTAAGCGAGCTCTCTCCTCGGAATAAGAAGCAACTCCAACGTATATAGGAGGAGCGAGAGAGAGAGAGAGAGAGAGAGATAAGGATTGCGCGCTCGCTCGCTCGCACGCGATAAAGCAATCGATTAAAGGCCCCTTTCCGCGAGCTCATCCGTCTAATCCCTTAAGCAAGCGCAATCAGTTAACTCCCTCCTCTCTCTCTCCCTCCTTCGCCCCACCTCGTCAGTGCTAATATTCGCTTTACGGACGGGGCAAATAGAGGAGCTGCTGCTGCTGCTGCTGCTGCTTATATATATCGAGCGCGGAAATGAGCGCCACTGGGGTACAATCTTGTACGCGGCTTCTCTCTCGCTCTCGAGCGGTCTGGGATTTGCGGGATTCTCGCTGACACTCCGACGTCGTCGTCGTCGTCTTGATCATCTGTTTGCACGGCAGCGGCAGGCAGCTCTTTCGTTTTCCTCCCGCCTCGCTCTAATGAAAGTTTCTGTTTCGCGCGCGAGCCCGCTTATTTGTCTTGCGCACGCCGTCGTCGTCGTTTGTAAGAGCGAGTAGGTAGCGTAGCCTTTGTTTCTCTTTTGGCTTTGAGAATCGGGTTTGTGTTTTTTTTTGCAGGTATATCTGCGTTTGAAAATTTGATTTCTATGTACTTACGTTGAGACTGGGGAAGTTGAAGTGCTGTTTCTGTATAAATATAAGACAATGAATTGACAATGATTGTATGGTTAAGGTTTCTTGCAGTTATACAAGTTATTTGAAAGGAATTAATTTTTTTACTGGTGAATTAAATTAATTTGTGGAACTAATTATAGTAATAGTCTGAAATTTGACTATATTTGATTTTCTTTCATATTTATAATAACTACCTAATATTAATTTTGCGTGCGGATTGTTTTATAGTATCAAATAACTTGATAACAAAGATTTAGATAACATTTCTATATTGCTTATTAACTTCAATTAATTGTAAAAAATTATTTCGTTGCACTTTAACCATGCAAACTTCAGACCCATTAATGTTTGTAATTATTATTGATAATTTAAATAACGAATAAACATTTTTTATAAAAGGGCCTTAGCCCGTTGAAATTTATAAATAACTAAATAAATAAATAAATTATTGTTAATAATTAAAATATTGGTAATGTGAAGGAATTGAGGATTTAGTAAATTAAATTGCAGATACAATTTTTACAGTATATATAATAAAAAATACACTTTATTTACAAACTTAGAGATACAAACTTTAACAAATTGGACGCCAGCTGCAGTCAATGCAGCACTCGGATTTTCGGATGATTACAGAACTTACTTACTCGAAACGCAAATACAATAAACCAAACAATGGAAGTGGTGAGAGATGAATGTTTATCAGGGGGGCGCGAAGTTCAAATCGAACCCAGAAGCGCGGAATACGGGCCCAATATGCTCTCGGCTTTGTGAGTGTCCTTGAGGACCGCCGAATTAAAGCTAACACAAACTGAATAAATACATTATTGATAATGATCAACACAATATAAGCATACGTGTTGATTTATGCGAAAATCGAACTCAAAACTATTGATTTTTCTCTAGCGTAATCCATTATCGCTCAAACGAAATTCTTCCTACACCATCAGCTCGTAGTTATAAACATAAATATATTACTTGCAAAATATTACTACAATTCAGCCTTCAAGTGTTATTTTATCAAAATATAATCATCTAAAAAAGCTTATCTTGCGACACGAATAGATTATAGTAAATACGTAGTACGCTTATTTTTTGCCATTTACTGCCATTTTTCTTAATGTGGTAGATAAGTGATAAAGGAAATTACTAAAAAGCTTACTACAAAACTGTAAAAAGTCGGATTTTGCAAAACAAAAAAAAAAAATATTCATATTTGTAATTAAGAGATACAGGTGTCTAAAAATGTTTAAACGATCATGGATTACAGCCAAACTCAAATGACTTATACTAGTGACAAGAACACACTTTGGCAAAGCTTAATATCACCCATCTTAAAATCACCCTAATAAATACTTTGATTTCCTTCAACCTTTATCTGTACAAACAGATCAAAAAACTTATAAAACTTATTGTAATTATACAAAACTTTGAACAAAAATAAAGCTTTTACAAATGTCATGTCCCTCTACAAGTTGAGCATTGGATGCACAATATATTACAAGCCTTTGAGGTAGCATGGAAGTTGCGACAAATTTTTTATTTTAGCTATTAATTTTTTTATTTATTCTTTTCATTATTTCTTTAAAAATATTTGAAAAAGATTTATCATATCTACACTCAACATCATATAAAAACAAATTTTCAGCTCCAAGATAAATCATATCCAGACCAGCTGGGACTTGGTGCTAAATATACTCTTTGTCCATTATAAAAGAAAGAAACCACTCCTCTATAAGCAGTTCTTGGCACACCACTTTTAAAATCATCCATAAGTCCTAACATCTTCGCAGCACTTTTATAAGATTGACGATCATTGTAAGAGATTCTAACTGATTTTGCAGGAGCCACCTTTCCATTCTTCAGATCTGTGTGCGTCACTATGTCGGATTTATAAACTGTATTAACAAATGCAAGATCATAATTTTCCTTCTGCAGATAAGTCAAATTCCTTTTAGTAAAAGGCACAGATTGCTCATTAAGTTTAATAAACTTTAGATGCTTTTCATAAAACATACCGTTGCTTACACCAATTTTACCAAATGTTCTAGTACGTGATATTTCTGGTCTTATACAGGCACGATTTTTCCTCTGCTCGGGTAGTCGCACCCAATCATCCCAATAAGATTTTGGCCACTTTGGTGACAATTCCTGCCAAAGTCTTCGAGTAAGCATCCATCCTAATCCTGGGAAGAAGTCAGTTCTATACAATAATTGTGGGCTACTTTCATCAATCAAATCAGCTTTGCCGTTATCATTCCACGCTGACACACACCACAGCGAAGGATCAGTATTTAATATGTGATGCGTTCCCAAAAAGTATTCAAAGAAATCAGATGCTATATCCAAATCGTCTTCGATAACAATGGCCGATTGAAAACCAAATTTAAAGAAAACTTCGTTCAGCGCCCATTTATAATGCCTAGCTATTTTGAAATAACCTTTGAATTTCTTCTCCCTAGGTGGGACTTTTATATCACTTTGGTCTGGCTGCTGTATATGAGTCACTTTAGTACCATAATGCCTTATTACATCAGAAGTCGGACCATGTCCGCAATCTTGGGACACTATAATAGGAAACTGTTCTACGTTAGGTCTAAACTTTATCAATTGATCGAGGCATCTTTGAATGGTTACTCTATTGCAAGACAAAACCAGAACGGGAATAACTGGCAGCCCACTGTCAAGTCTATTCTTGGGCACAATTTTCACCTCCTGTGTCACATTCCACACCAACGATGAGTTCTTGCTCTTCTCCTCAATGTCGCTGATGACCTCCGGCACTTTATCTGGCTTTTTAGGCTTTTCATGTTTCAAAACCGACTTGAGCGTACTGTTGCTCTCCGTCTTAGCCAACTGAATGCTCTTCTGTTCGTAGAGCTTTTTCAGCAACTCCGTATTCGACGTGAGTAATTGACTTATCTCCTTCTCCAGCTTTTGAATTTCATCTTCAATATATCTATTATCCCTGCCATTACCGGACTGGTAGAATAGAAAGTAGTAGGTGACTGCTGCCCATATTACGACTGACACGAATACGAAAACAGTCGATTTGTTTCGCATTGTAATGGCAAAAGATTGATCGGACCGCCGAGTCGCACAGCAGCAGCAGCAACTATTTCACGTGACGACGTTCCATCATCATATCCTCCCACTGACCACCGATAAAATTACGCCAGTAGCAGCAGCAGCAGCAGCTTTTTAACCAAAAGTGGTCACCCAGCCTAACCCAACACACCGTCTGTCCACGTCTACAGTAGTTAGCAGCAGCCTTCTCAGTCGTTCTCTCTCGCGCTCTACCAGACACCCACTTCTCCACTGCCGTCGACACTCTCCCACACGAAAATTCAATGTCAATCGACGTTGAGTACCAGCAGCAGCACTAGACATTCGGCCGTCAATAGCCTCGCCTCACAGCAGCAGCAGCAGCAGCAGCACACGTGTTGAGAATGGTGAGCAGCGACGACGCCACGTAATTCAACATGGCCGCCAGCGTCATCTGTTTCCACACACTGCCTCGGCGACCGAAGATGGCTGCTCGCGGGGGCGTGTGTTGTTATCGAGCCGTCCGCGCGCGCGCGTCTCTCCTCCTCCCCCCTCCTCACCAAACCGCCAACACCTTTGCCTCGCTCGTTTACGTTGCGGGCAATGTATATATAGGTACAAACGTTCTAGTGGTGTGTGATTGCGCGACGACTTGAATCGAGAGAGAGAGAGAGAGAGACAGAAGAGGCCTCTCCTCGCGTATAAACGCCAGACGACGACGATGCGATCTCGGTCGCCGCCCGCAACCGAGTGCCCCGGCCATATGCTCTGTCGCAGTCGTGCACGGTGCTGCCGCTAGCGACATCTCGCGCTCGCTGTGGCCGGTCCCTGCCTTGCCCGCCTCTCTGTCGGTGCTCTAAGATAGATTCTGCCCTCCGCAGCTGAGTATTATATTATGGATTGAGCGATGCATCGAGCCGATCGAATCTTATTCTGCGATGAGGCTGTGGAATGTTTTATTTGCGAGAGTTGAGTGTCAAGCTGCAGTCAACTGCTTGAATTAGAAAATATAATACTTAACGCACGTGGCGGCGGCTTCGCGTATCTAATCTATGACCGATATATATGACATCATACTTATACTGCGCGCCGCGCGTCTGCGGCCGAGTGTATATGTTACGCAAGGTCGACGTTGAGTAAATATTTGCCTATCAAACACTGTCCGAGTTTATATATCCCGCGCTTATAAGATAACGAGGGAAAACTATATAGGCGCGACCTAAAAAAACCAAACTTTCTAAAAAAAAAAATGTACCAAATATATTATATTCGTCCTAGATAAAAAAAAAAGAAAGAAAAATATACTTTCTACCAAAAACATTTCCTCATTTTCATATACAACACCGCTCCGTGCAAAACTTTTCCACTCTCCGCGGGCCTTCTCCCTTCTAGCCTTCGAAAAACCCTCTCGAAAAGTCTCGTCTAGTCGCCCGCGCTGTATATACAGCAGTTGCAAGCGAAGCCGAAAACGCGGTGAGCGAGAAAGAGGAGAGTCAGTCTATACGTCGGATCGATGAAAGGCGGCAGCTTGTAAGAAGACTGCGCGGGCGGAGAGAGAGAGAGTGAGAGAGAGTTGGCAAAGTGAGCGCGCGCACAAGACGGCCGGGGCGTATATAAGAAGCTCTTGCGGGGCTTCTCGAGTGCGCGTCTGCGGGGGCGGCGGAACTTTGACTCTTCCGTGTGCGCGCGCGTGCGAGAGAGAGCGGGAGAGAGAGAGGCGTTGTGTGTGTAAAGGAGAAGACGGAGGTGGAGAAGAGGGAATTCGAGCTGCGCGAAAAGATCGCCCCCGACGATTATCCGAGATTATACGCGGCTATGATGTTTGAGTTACTTGCTGTTTCGAGGGGGCGATATGGCTGCGTTTGTTCGCGCTTGACTTGATAATTAAAGTTTTTTTTTTTCTTTATTTCTTTTTTATTCAATCAGGAATAGTTTGCACGTCGGTTTTGTCGTATAATTAACGATGATCTACTCTTGTATACCTATAGAGATTATACTTGGTTTAAAACTCATCTTTGGAGTCATAATTAATGTACACCTCCGTGACCCTTAACACAATACTCCAGAGCAGCGGCAGACAAAGACACGCATAAGCCGACGCTTAATTCGCGCCGGCGTTTTCCCCCTCATTAACTCAGCGTAGCGCGCGCGGCGCGACACGGAAACTTCTTTCGCGCCCTGCACCGCTGTACAATATAAGCCGGCAACGACGTCACACCCCCCGGGTCGTTTCGCTGTCGCCGCCGCCGCCGCCTTTTGTCGAGTCGATGGGGCGAAAGAGAGCGAGGGAGGAAAGGGTGACGAAAGAAAGGTGTCGGGAGGTATATATAGATATATGATGATGTACGTTGCAGGGCTTGAAAGAGATGGTGTATAGAAGGGTTTTGAAGGATTATTTTTCGGTGGTTGGGTGGGAGTTTTTATTGTTGTAGATTGGTAGGTGATGGATCTGTTGATATATTATTTTTGAAGATTACATATTTTTTCTTACGATATAAATTTATTCGACAAAATATTGTAAAAATTGGTCAGGAATCGTCTTATAATACTAAATCTTCACGTGATTACAGAAAATTAGATAATATATATCATTTTTTCATCCTATATCCAACAAACCTTGATATCTACACAACATACAACTTATATCTCAACTGAAAAACTCTTTCAAATACATAATGTACAATCACTCAACGTATATTCCTCATACATCACACTCGATTCAACTCCGTCCCGCACAAAATCTTAAAAAGACGCTCGCTCGCAAAAAGGCTAAATAAACTCGGGAGAGAAAAGTTTGCCCAGCTTTTAGCGATAAAGAACAAAGCGTCGGCGAACACGGAAGGTGTACACACACACGGGCGCTGCTGCTAATAAGGCTAATCATTTCCCCACCTACTCTCCTCTTCACTCATCTTCGCCGGTGCGCGTTTGTTTTAATGGAAGTATTACGTTTACCGCCACGCTTTGTTTCCCTGCGTCCCTCGAAAACCCGCATTTTCTCTCGCGTCGTCGCCGCTAAATACTCTCGACGATACCGCTTAGGATTTCGCTACTATACACCTCGCCGGTATAATAAGCTAAAAGCGCCACACGCATACACTTGGCGCGAGGAAAGCCGATTTTAATGAAACGTGCGATAAAGTCTTTTTCTTGCTGGGTAGGTGCGCGCGGGCGTAGATTATCCACGAAGAAGGAGATAAAAAGCGCGAGCGAGAGTCGGCAGCGAATTGAAATGTTTGAGCTCGGCAGCTCTTATATATTCATCTATATATATGTATACATCGGCAGCTTTTCTCCGGGGTGAAAAGTTTTTGGCCGCCGCGGGGCTGGCTTCGCTCTTTCTGTCTCTTTACGCGTGGCTTTCAATTCTCCCTCGTGTACTTGGCGAGCTTACGAGCGCGCGAGGCTGCTGCTGCTGCTGCTGCGGGGGATTTGGCGGGAAAATTTTGTAACGCGCACGCAGAGAGGCGGATGATTTCTTCGCCTTTTCGTCGCAGGGGAAGAGAGCTTTTCGCTCGCGGCGTCGACGCTGGCCCTGAACGAGGAGAAAAGTTTTTACGACGCGACGGTGTACGCAGAAGTGCGCGCGGAGATGCTCTGCGGATGAAGTGTACAAGGCGGGGGATTTACGAGAGCGAAAGAGAAGCGCGATGGCGTGTTTTGTTAATTTAGTTTGCGCGAAAAGCTTAGTTTCTCGTTTATATAGGGAGAAAGAGCAGCAGCGAAGCTCACGCGTAATTTTACACAAAGCTCAACGTACGCGCGGAATTTTACTCGCGAGCAAACATTTAATTACCATAATCGCTCGCTCTCTCTCTCCCTCTCAAGGATAACTGAATCCAGAACGAATTTCACATAATCCTATTACCTCCGCGTTTTCTCCGCGCGCGCGCCCCGTATATACCCCCTCGCGCCGCGAGAACTCGAGCGTGTATCTACATTCCATTCTAAAACAGCGCACACCGAAAGCTCGTTCGCTCTCCGCCTTAAATCCGATTCGGTCGACCTCAGCCCCTCCCGCCTTGTTCCCTTTCCATATTCCGCAAAGTTCTCGGCTCTTTCTCGCTCCTCTCTCCCCGCGTGTTTCCACTCTCGCGCATATAGAGAGGGAGAGAGAAGAAGGCGAGGTGAGACGAGAGAGAGATAAAAAGAAAAGCTCGCTGGCTATATGGCGCTTCTCGCTTTCCTTTTCGGGAGCTCTGCTCGCGTGTCAGAGACGACTGGTCCCGGATAAATGGCGGCTCGCCATTACCCGGTAACGAGACTCGTCTTGCTCTCTCTTCTCTCTGGACTCTTCAAAGAAGCGAGAGAGTAAGCGCGTTTTTCCCTCGCGGCCGATCCGACGCGTAATACGATTCCCCCGAGGATTTTTCTCTCTTTCTCTGTGTTCGCGTCTTCTCTCTCAGTGGGCTTTTTCTCGGTGCGCACACTGGTGGTTGAACAGGTGTGCGCGAGCGAGTGTGTGTGTGTGTGTATAAAGGTACGCATCTGCGGCGCGATTTTCTCGCTCTCGCCTTTGACGCGAGAGAGGGAGAGAGGGAGGGGGAAAGGTGTATTATGGGTGGGCACACGCTGGATACTGTTATTGAATGGCGAGATAGAGAGAGAGGAAAGTTGCGAATTCCTTTTGACGAACTTACGTGAGCGCGCGCGTGCTCTGTGCTTTCGTTTGACGTAGGAAAGTTACGTAAACTGGAATGATTTTCAAACGTAAAATATAGCCGATTATCGATCCTTCTTCTATATACCTTTACCATCAATTTGGAATTTCCCTCATTTTATACAAACATGGTACAACATTATAGCCTTGAACTAATTTCATTCGCGAAACTCATTCATTTATAATAATCAACAAAAAGAAAGAGGATCTCGAGACCTACTTCGCTCTTTTGCAAAAAAAAAGAGGAGTAGGACTTAAAATCCACTCCATCTACTTTTCTACTTCTCTTAAACCCTACTCTCTTTCCTCTCTTTCTCTCTCTCTTTCTCTCTGCCTCCTCGGCTTCGTTTTCTTTCGCAACGGCGCGCAAGCGACGAGAAGCACCCCGGAAAAACTTATTCTCGCTCAGTCGCGGGGAAAAAGCAGCGACGCCGGGAAACCGCGCGATATCCCCTGATCCGATCAGTGCAGCTCCGCTACCGCCGCGACTTTGCTCTCTCTCTCTCTCTCTCTCTCTCTCTCTTCTCTCCTTCTCTTGGTGTCATTTCACCGACGTCTTCTCGGTGCTTTTTTTTTGCTCCTTCCGCCTCTTTTCTTCGCTTTTGCGCTCCGCTCGATTTCCACAAAAGCTCGAGAAGAGGGTGGGAGGGCGAGAGAGAGAAAGAGAGAGGAAAGCTCGTATATAGCGTGTCGGAGCTCGTCGAGTAAGGGGCGCGGCTCGATGCACTTTGATATTGTAGGAGAGAGGAGGGTTCGTTCGTTCGTTTGTTAGCTGAAGTGATTGTTTTGACTCGCCCCTGTCGATTTATTTGCCCGAGAGACTTCTGTTTTTGAACTTGGCGCGTTCCGGGTTGATATTTTTATATAATATTTATAAAAGTATTATTTGCCACGAGAATAGAATAAACAATTTAAAAATAATGGCACGAAGTGTGTTATTATTTATAATACATTAGTCTACACGTAAAAAAATCAATTTCTTTTCATATTCAAAATCAAGAATGATTGCAATTTCAGTCAAACACTTATATATTTTACAAAATTTATAAAACAAAAAGAAAAATAATAGCCTATATCCTCGTTGACGTAAAAACATATCCAATCATATACTTCACAAAACGATCAGCAATATATCCACCACCGAAACTGCCCCCCCAACCAATAACCCACACCCATCAATAACATCGACCGCCACTCCGCCCTCACGAATCCATATACATTCTAATAAAGCCACTCACACACGCCATCACTCTGAAAAGAAACGCGCGCACGCGAGCTGCTCTAGGTGGGGTGGAATCGAATTACGCCGCCGCAAACAATCGGAAAAGCGTCGTGTCGTAGTCGTCAAGACGCGCCGCTAGCTCGGCGTCGAAAATCAATAAACGAGCCTGCGCCTCCTGCCGCTGCTGCTCCCCCTCCTCTCCTTCTCCTACAATCTTAATAAAAAGCAATTACGCAGAGCGGAGCTACAATTAACTCGACGGCGGCGGTGGCGCGGGGGGCGGCGGGCCGACAATTCTCGCAAATACCGCAGGACAAGTACGCGAGGATACACCGTATAGCGCTCGTATATATATAGAGTGAGAGAGAGGGGGTGGGGGTGAAGGAGAGGAAGTGGGAAAGCTCGTCGGCGCGAAGGCGTCGGGGTAATGGAGCGCGAGGAAGTGAAATAGCGCGGCCGAGGGAGCTAGGAGAGAGGCTAAAAGGCCGAGAGAGAGGGGGGTGGGTGGGGGAGATGGGGGTAATTGAGAAGAGGAGATTTACTTGGGCGTCGAGCGGTCTCGGGAAGCGGCTGCTGCTGCTGCTAGCTACTACCTCTCTCGACGTTCGCTCGCTGTATATATATATATGTATATCGGTTGGTGGTGGTGGTGGTGGGGCGAACGAGGAGCAGCAGCAGCAGCAGCTCCTCGCCTTTCTTTTATTGTTTATCGACCGCGGCCGGGGGATTTTTCGCTGCGCTGGCGCGGAAGTGAAAAAGGGCGTCGCTGGGAATTAATGTTCCTTTGTGCACCGGCTCTCTCGCCGCCTTCTCCTATCTTTTTTCTTTTCCTTTTCTCGACGAGGAGAGCGTGAATTAATTTTCGCGAATTGAGACGAGCCCGAGCTACCGGTGTTTTTCCGACGGGCGTTATTGGCACCTGTAGAAAAAATTCGGTTGAGGGCTTAATGCGCGTTGCGAGGGTAGTTTATTTGACATTGTCAGTTGAGTAGTAAAAAGTTCGTATGATTATATTAGTTAATTATTGGTATTGCGTTTAATGATCTTCTGGATAATAATTGAGAAAACCGTCTTTATAGGATAAAAATTACATAAAATTACATTCGTCGGTCTCATCCCTCGAATCGATACCCGATCAAAGCCCGACAACTGCCATAACCTCTCACCGCTGTACCAAAAAATTACCACACCCCAGAGTATCTCCCTCGGCCATAAAAATCGCAACATCAATAAACGAGACGCGAGCGTAAACCCTCTCCCACCCTCTATATCTCTCTCTTCCTTCCTTCTCCTCCGCCGGCAAATTCCCAACCCCCTGTATCCCCCACGCTACAGGCGCGTCTGGTTTACGGGGTGTACCGACACGCGCGCCGCGGCTACACAGCTTCTCGACGCGGCGGCGGCAGGTATCGAGTGTTGCTATACCGCCTCCACCGCCGACGCTCGGGGTCAATAGCGAAATTCGAGACGCGCGAGCTTTTCACCCTCTCCCACCCCATCCTCGAAACGCGCGCGGCGCGGAAAATCTGTCTTTTAAGACGGTTTACTCGCGCGCTCGGGCATTCGGAGGAGCTTCTTCTTCTTCTGCTAGTTCTTCTTCTTCTTCGACGGCGACTTTGCAGAGGCGCTTCCGAACGGATTTTCTTTTGTAAGGGGAAAAGATGAGGGCGAGAAGAGGGGAAGGATGAGAGCGGATTTTCTGATTTTTAGGTGTTGGCGAGGAGACGGGCTTTCTAGGAAATTCGTTTCAAGAGTGGTTTGACATTTTGTTTTATAATTTGAAACTGGTATTTTTAACGATTATATTCTAACAACTGTGCAAATTTCTATAATATTATAGTATATTAAAAAAATATTAAAACTTAATTTTTATATAAAATAAAATGTCAAAAATCTTTTACACATTTATATTTTTTATATATTATAAAGAACAAAAAATTATCATTACAGTAGCAGCCTTAACGCAAACATTAGTAAAAATAGTACATTGAGCAACTTGGGGGGCAAGTTGACTTTTTCTAGTGAGGATGTTGATTGCAAGAATAGGACCTTTTTTTTGAAAAATGGATGGCTAATATCGAGTCGTTAGAACGGGAGAGTAACTATTTTTCCTCCCGCTACTACTTTTCCTCCCGCTACTGTAAGAACCTCGCTAGGCGCTCGAAATATTCGACTTCCATTCACATTTCTATGCAGGAAAAGGTCCTTTTTCATGCCCATGTTGAAAAAAATAAATATTTTTTCTAACTATTTTCAAGGAATATCACGAAAATTTTCTACGTGAAAGCGCGCGGCTTTTTCCCCTCTGCGTATATATTCAGACTAATCGCTTGATCGCCTTAAAAAAAAGGAAGCGTCCCATATTCCGTTATTACTTCAATGAAAGTAGTTTTGAATAAAAAACGCATCAAATAAGCATCCGAGCGTCGTAAAATTTGTCATCCGCCCTCTTTCTCTCTCTCCCAGCCGTCTTGTACACACCCGCCGCGCCCACCCCAACGAGAAATTCCCAGTCAACCCGCGCTCGCCGAGCAAATAAGAACGCCGAGGAATATAAATCTCGCCACCCTTTTCGCCTCCTCGGCGAAAAACTTTTCTTCCCCCCTCTCTCTATCTCTCGCTCGTGCGATTTGCATCGGAAAGACTAGGGGTGAAGAGGTGGAGGGCAAATCGAACCGGACATCGCCACTCGCGTGACCGGCTTGTAAAGGAATTGCGTGTATCTTTCCGCTGAATGGCCGACCCTTTTTTTATGTATATGTATATATCTTATTTGGGGTCTCGTTTTCTCGAGTGCTAGTGTGTACGTGTGTGTGTGTGAGAGGGTGAAATGCGCGAAGAGAGGTAGGCGAGGGTTTGGGATTATGGGCGGGGCGGGGGTGAAAGGATCGAGTTCTCGAAAATTTGTAGGGCTTTAGAAAGTTTCTTTTTTTTCTTTGAAAAATGTTAGAAGATAAAAAAAAGGGATAGTCCGTAACGTATGAAAATGTACATATAGAGTTAGGTAATGTAATAAGTAGCCAGCAGTCAAACTAAAACCATTCTACTTTAGATTGCAAAAAATTCTGTGAAAAAAAAAAAACATTTTCCTTAATATTATACGCACTAAATTCAACACCAATAACCCTATAAGTCTCCGTAATCTTCCCCTAAAGAGAAAAACGCGAACGACGCGTAAAAAAGCAGCAAGCTATACGCCTGTTTACTCTTTCGCAGAGGCGCGAAAAAGAGTAGACCCATAACTCAAGAAACCCCCCGCCCCCCTCTCTCTCTCTCTCTCTCTCTCTCTTCGCAGCGAATGGATTACATAAATATCGTCGCAGTAGCGTCTGGTGGGGAGGGTGAAATTGAAGGAAAATCCTCGCCGCACGCCTCGAAGCACTTAATTAAGCGCGATCAATTCAACGCGGGTATACTCGTCTCTCTTGCGCTAGCGGGACAAATTGCGTATAACAAATTTGCCCGTGCGGCGCATGGGAGATATGGGGCGGCGAATTTAATTAGGATAATTTTTTCGCCTCTGGAAAATCAAGCTCTCTCTCTCTCTCGTTTTTTAATGGCGTTAATTTACCACGATTCGCGCGGCGAGCTTTAAAGCCTTGACGCGTCGTCGAAATTGAATGAGAGAGAGAGAGAGAGAGAGAGAGAGAGAGAGAGAGAGAGAGAGGCCGATGAGAGCGATAGTCATTTGCAGTGTGACGCGGGTAAATATTGCACGCATTTTTCGACTCTCGCAAATTAAAAGTCAATTTGCTATAGCGCGTGCACGGTTTTCGATATAATATTTGCTTTGAAAGGCCATCGCGCGAAAGTAATATTGAATTACGAAATCTGATCAATATATAATCACGCGACTACATCACAGCGAGAAATCCATCCGCGTAAACAAAGCAATCTGTTAGCGGGTGTCCTCTTCTGCGAAGGGTCGCTCGATTCCCTTCGATTTTCTCCCCTTCGCGCCGCGAACTTATTTATCGCTCAAGTTTGCCGCCCCGCGCCGAGGAGAAAAAAGAAAAGAGAAGCTGCGAGGGTGCGAGGCCGGAATAAGAAAGGACGCGCGCGCGTAAGCGTCGCGCATAAGTAATTCGCAGGCGCGAAGCCATTTTATTTAATCGGAGGAATCACGAGCTTTCGCCCGCGCGCGCACCTTTTTCCTCGGGGGAGGCGGCTGTAAATTCATATCGTTTCCAGCGCGCTGCACTATAGTACGCAGGGTCGCCGTATAATCGTAAAAGCCGGAGGGGGGTGGATATAAAATTTTCTCTCGCTTTCTCTCGTGTTAAATCCTCTCGTCGTGCGATATTCTCCTCCTCGCCCCGTCGGGAGTCGTCGTCGTCGTCGTCGCGTGTCTTTGAGAGATGGCGGTCGGGCGCCGCCGCCGGCTTTTACATAATGACACGACGGTGGCGCGTTTCTGTATAGATTCTTTTTTAAGGGGATTGCCGAAGTGCGCGGCTTGAAAAGCGTTCGGTGCCTGTTTGCCGAGAGGGAAATGGGATTGCTGTTTGAAGATCAAAATTCATAGCGTGATTCTTGGTACTTTTTCTATAGCGTTCTAAAAAGAATTTTACATACTTTTATTATATATATTCATATTGTTATATGAGAACTTATTTCATAAAATTGTTTTCTCGTTTACAGCCTCCTCTTAACCCACGAAATACACCATATCTATTCTCTCTATATTCTCTAAAATAAATGATAAAAGAAAGAAAAGAAAAAAAATACTAAATCAACGTCTGAATTTTGCCATTACAGAGAAGCTCGATATCGCCAGCTGAGCGCGAAAAGTACAGCAGGCCACGCAGCACGCCAGATTCCCAGCACCACGACCACATTCACCTCAAGAAGCTCAAGAAGGAACAAGACAAAGACATAAGCCACGTAAGTCCCTCATATGTATACAAACCCTTTTCCCCCGCACGCACCACGCGTGGCCAATACTAAACAGCAAACGCCTCTCTCTTGATTGTCGAACAGCAGAGCGACGGGGAGAAGAGCGACCAGGACCTCGTGGTGGACGACGCGAGCGAGGACGGACGAGCAGGCAGTCCAGCGGCGAACGGCACCTCCTCACCCCGCGAGAACGGCATCGACAAGCTGGGACCGTCATCCGTGCCGTTGGGCGGACAGGTGAAGAAGGAAGCGCCACCCCCGTCCCCGCGCAGTGGTACCAGCAGCAACGCCAGTACGCCGTCGGCTAAGAAGATGGAGGAGCGCGAGAAGCCTACCACGCCGATCTCCAAGCCTGTCACTCCCACGTCTGCAGGTACAGGGCTATGTTACGGTTCGTTTTATTTCTTTTTATTTTTTTTTTCAATTTTTTTTTTTCTTTTGTTTATGTGCTTTTCTTTTGTTTTATGCATATTATATGAAAGTTTTTTTATTAAACTATATGTGAACTACATTCTGCACTAAGCATATAAAGTCAAACTGTATCAGGAAAAATCTAAAAATTTAACTATTGTGAAGTAAACTTGACATGTATAACCATATATCATTCATATTCTTTGATCATTCCACCCAATAATCTGACCACAACGATGTTCTTCCGTAATTTCAGGTGGCAGCAGTTCAGGCTCGGGCGGCCTCAAGTCCTCGAGCTCGAGCAAGCCGCTGGTCTCAGCCTCGGCGATCGGCCCGTATCCACCGCACTATCCGCCGCCGCATCACCCGCCTGCCGGTCCCCACGTCGACATGCTCGGCTATCCGCAGGCCGCCCTCAACGGCTATCCGCCGAGGCCGCCTCTACAGCAGCTCTACGATCATCACAGCAACATGAGGGCGCCCATCGGTCCCCTCGCCGTGCCCGGCGGCAAACCGTAAGTGATCGGGATGATGATGACGACTGGTGTGCTGCTCAGGCGGCAGTTATGTCGGTCAAGCGCGGGCGTATCGTGTTCAGCGATTTTCAGCGAGCGCGTGTCGGTATATCGGGCTTGAAAGATGGCTGGCTAAAATTTAAATGTTGCTCCAAATTGGAGAGGCTTTTTTTAATGGTTACAAATTAATGGCTGGAGATATGTATCTGTTCATAAAAAGATTTTTCTTATAGAATCGATTTGACTTGATTGATTTATAAGGGATAATCATGGCTCTTAGACTGCGGATAGGGCATAAGAAAATAGCTTTAATTAAAGTGAATACAGTTTGTATATCATCGCTGCCACTTATCGGCATACCGTTGAAATTCCTTGAAATCAAATATTATAGCCGTAATGCAAAAATTGAAGATAAACGGAATCAATTAATTTGAATGCTTCCACTCCACAGAGCGTACAGCTTCCACGTGTCGAGCGAGGGTCAAATGCAGCCGGTGCCCTTTCCGCCAGATGCCCTTATCGGGCCTGGTATACCACGTCACGCCCGACAGATCAACACGCTGACCCACGGCGAGGTCGTATGTGCCGTGACGATCTCCAACCCGACCAAGTACGTCTACACCGGCGGCAAGGGTTGCGTCAAAGTCTGGGACATCAGTCAGGGCGGTAGCAGCAGCGCCAAGCCCGTCTCACAGCTCGACTGCCTTCAGCGAGA
>JAPYZP010001095.1:0-18513 GCA_030522985.1 Torymus sinensis | reverse complement strand
CCAGCACATCAAACAAAAGCCACAGCTCTCCCCGCGTTCAAAACTTCACTCGAAAAGAAAGCAGCGTCGCGGCCACCCCGCAGCTTTATTTTTAAACCGTAAGTACACGCACTATATCCTCCTCTGCGCCGGCATAATGATCCAACGTCACGCGTGTAGCTTTCTGCTTCAACATATATATACGTACCTACACCCCAACACTTATTATATACACCTACTTTATAAGACGAATACAAGAAGCTCGACTCCCTATTTTTATCCTTCGAAAACTTGTCTCTCAGCGCTAAACTTCTCGCCGTGGCCGCGCGATAGCAGCACCTCGCGGTTGAAACCGCGCGTGTATCGTGCGCGGCGCGTCTACTGCTGGCGCTTTGTTTTTCACCTTCGCACTTCGCGCAATAATTTTTCTCGTGTGCAGTTCTCGCACGCGCTCGCGCGTGTGCAAAGTTTGCTGCAGTATCTACCTATAGCCGGAAGAAAACACGCGTCGTCGTAGCAGAGGTAGATTTAGAACGAAGAAGGGAGAGAAAGGTTCGGAAGGAGCTGGTGTTTGAGGTAACTTGTTTTTTATTGATTCGTGTTAATATGCACGCGATATGTGCATGCCAGTTGTGTTTAGTTTATACCGTTGGTATATACTTATATAGGTGTGTTGCATGTATACAAACAAAACGCGATGGCGAGACGTATTGCGTGCGTATTAATTTCGCAGTGGGCGAAAAGTGCGCCGATCTAGTTCGCGTTGAGGAGGAGTACGTGTGTATTGTCACATAACAATAATCTTGTCCTATCAAAGGCTTTGGCTTTTTTGCCTCATGCGCTGACGCGCGGCGATTGTTTATAAATAGAGTCGCCGCTTTCGTCATGTCAGTTTTTCGTGGTTCTTTTATAAGATGAAATAACGAGTTACGTGTATAAACCTAACCCTAACGTTGAGACCGCCGTATATGGATATACATATTTACCCAAAGGTTATCTGTCTGGTAAATAAGCGCGAATGGCTCGAAAACAAGCTGACATGCAGTGAGTAGGTGATTCACCTCACGAGTAACAAAGTTAGACTTTGTCAGTATAATAATTGACTGTGTAATGGGAACGGTATGTCCGTACCATTTGACTAGTCTACCGAATCGTGCAACTTTTTGAAGTGTGATATTTCGTTTGAACAGAATATTTTATTTATGTATGGGCGTTTTCAAAGTGTCATAAATGCTGAAGTAGGTAGGTTTCTCATTTTTAACGTTAAAAACATTTACGTCGAATGTCAAAGTTGTCAAATTTCTAAGTAGTTGTACAAAATCGATATTACACTGCTCGCTATTTTTAGTTTTGAGACACGATTTAAAATGTTTAGAAGTTGTATATTAATGTTGAAACAAAAAGCTTTTAGTATGTCAAAATATACCGTTAAAAAAATAATGTAAATAATGTCATAATTGACTTGTAACGTTTTGGAGCAAGCGATGCACATTACCAGTATATGCTTTCTAATTTACCGACACTTTAAATGTAAGTACATATCATAAATTTCAAATTTACAATATTAAGTAACAGATTCGTAAAAAATCTTATCTTACAAATTAAAAAAAAATATCTCCCTAAACCATCTTCTGAATTGTACACGCGGGAAATTCAAATGTCCAAACGATCATTCATTCATTCATCAAAATGCCACTATATATCCCTACAGGTGTACATGACCAGGATTGAACGACGATGCGGCTGCCGGTACCGCGGCTGATCACGTTCGACGTGACTGGCACGCTGCTGATGACGAAGCTCGAGCAGCACTACACGGAGGCGGCGACGAGCCACGGGCTGGCCAACCTCAACGGCCCTCGCATGGCCAGCGCCTTCAAGGCCAGCTTCAAGAGGCTCGAGGTCGAGCACCCGATCTACGGGCGGCACACCGGCCTCGGCTGGGAGAACTGGTGGCGGACCCTCGTGCGCGACGTCTTCGTCGATCAGAATCGTAATATCAGCAGAGAGAAGCTGAATAAGGTGAGCCGCGGAAGGATGTTTAGGTTTTTGGGGTTTTTATTTTTTGAGCTGGAGGATATAGGAGCTAGGGGTGAACAGACGGTGTACTACAATATTTATCATTTTATTTATTTATTTATTTGCAATAATAAAAATAGGCATTTTGGCCCAAGTTACATTAAACTTAAAATTATAATAGATAAGTAGTTCAAGACTACGTACATTAAAATGTTTTTTCTGGCTGATGAAATACATTTAGGATTGTACAATAGTTTTAATCACTTAGGATTAAAACAATATTCTTTGACTAATTTTTTAACCAATACTTGATTGTTGTTTATTTTTTTATTTTTTAACAAAATTGACAGTCGTTTACTGTTTTTTTTAGATGTTTTCTGTAAAATGCAATAAATATTATTAGGACAATCGAGAAAGCTGATGGGAGCAACGGAAAGTTCATTAACAGTAAATTCAATTATTTTTTTTATCAATAAACGTATACATTTTTTTCATTTTTTTTTATTTTACTTTTAAATGCATGTTTCTGTCATCGCATTATTAAATTAATAAAAAAAAAAGTATTTTATGTTATATATTTTCCAAAACTTTTTTTTCATGTTCGAAATTTATTAAATAAATAATGGATTTATGTGAAAAAAGAATTGCTTTGTAGTATAGTTGTTTACAATTATGTTGATGCCAAAGGAGGAAGTCGTGTCACGGGATTGAGTACGTATCTCTTGGCCCGCGATAATGAGAGGAAGATGTATTCACGTTTTACTTGAAAAATTCGTTTCTCGGTTTGTGCTGTTAAACACTGAGATATTTTCCACATATGAAACGAATATAAACGTGTTTTTACTTGAATAATTTAAATAGCCATTGATCAACGTATTCGATCTTCGTATACTATAATAGTTTGCTGAAATTTCATAATTCTTATCATCTTTGTCACATTTCTCCGATTTTATTTGAAAATCAAACGGATTGTGCAAAGTACAAACTTCAAACAATATTTCATTGATAAAATTATTACGCTTATCCTTTAACGTAAGCCGTTTAAAAATCTATAAAATATTTTATATAATGATTGATTCGTTTTGTAATTAAGTAGCGGGATTGAAAAAGCGCTGTTATTTAAATATTTTTATCTTATTCTTTATAAATTGAAAATCAATTTGTCTGAGTCATACATGACTCAATTAAGATTAGATAAAATCGAATTTGTTGTTAATACTTTTCGTATTAACAGTTGTATTACTTTTTCTTAATAATTTTTGTATTATTGTTGCAATAATGATTGCAGTATAATAATACATTTTCATTTTATTTTAAAACGTTACTCATTTATTTTATCAAAAAATGTACTTATGTAAAATTAAATTGAATAAAGATTTATAAATTTTCTGCAGCAAAATTAAACATAGTCAATTCAGCAGCATCGCAATTATGTCGAAAAATAGCCATTTGATAAGAGATGGGGGATATAATTATTTGGAGCAGAGAATTTACACTGTATTTCGTGGCATAAATCTATGTTAAATATTATTCACTAAGATTCAACTCTTCACGAAATCATCAAAAGCAATGATTCTACAAACTTATAAAAGAGCTTTTAAAATACAAACCTAGATAAAGTTTTGAATGGGGCAGTATTCGATATCTCCTCATTTAGACGAAAACACGTAAGCGCCATAGAGATAACTCTCGTAATCAAATGTGGCAAAAGATTGTAGCGGAAATCAAACTTTATTTTACTGTAGCGCGCACGCACAATATGCCGTTTAAACTCAACGCAAAAGACATTTAAAATTGTCTACAAAATAAGAAATTTAAAATCAAACTCTTTTTCCTCTCTCGTATACCGCATTAATTATTATACTAAAACATCACGATTGGCTGCGTTAATTCGCAATACTTCGTACTCGCTACTCATCAAACGGATCCGCCGCCACGACTTCCTCCCGAAACCTCTTTTCTCCTCCCTATCTCACTCACAACGCACACACGCACGTACACACGTACGCACACCTATATACACAACTGACCTCCCGTCGTCTTATCTGGCTTGACCCCTCGCGCCTCGTGCAGATCGCCGACAGCCTGATAGAGTGCTACAGCACGAGCCGCTGCTGGCACAAGTATCCGGGCACGCTGGAGCTGCTCGATAGCCTGAGCCGCAGGCCGGGCCTCGTCCTCGGCGTCATCTCGAATTTCGACGAGCGGCTCGAGGGCGTCCTGGACTCGGCCGGCATCAGATCGTATTTCGCCTTCGTGATCACCTCCTACGGCCTCGGCGTCGAGAAGCCGAGCCCGGCTATATTTCAGGTGCCGTATATACATATTCACTCTCTGTGTGTGTATTATATATGATGATGGAGCGTATATATATGGGCTTTTTTCTTATTTTTTTTTCCTTTTGCAGACGTTATTATGTGGCGCCGATTTTATCGCCGGTGTGAGCTTTCGCGCGTGTAGGAAGTTGTTAGGGGCGAGTGGAAGGATGGAGGTTGTGGGATTGTACCGTTAGGATAGAAATGAATCGCAAAGGATATAGTAAAGTTATCGAGCTTATTTGAATTTAAAAAATGTAAATTGATGGTCTAATATTAAATTGTTGTTTATCATTATATATGTATAGGAAAGTTAAAGGATAACAAAGTATGAGAAATAGCATTGCTCAACATCTCGTAGATAGCCTTAATTGTTACTCAACTATTGCCCAAGTCTTATTCCGGATTATGAATGAAAGTTTTCCGAGATATGCGACTCGACCATTACTATTCAGATTTATAATTCCTATTGATATTTTGCTAATGTTGAATCGTTACTTACCGATGTTATTTAAATTATTTTTTTTTTAGTTTTATTTATTTAAAAGTATTTATTAATTGTCAAGTTTAGAGTAAAATGATGTCATCTCGGTAAAATTCATATTTTTTTTACGTATAAAAGTATAAAAAAAAACTAATTACTTTAAAAGCATGGGGCTGAATTTTGCATCGTTGAACTCCAACGAAATAATTTACTACATTTAATTAAAGTTATTAAACAATGAAAATTTCATCTAAACCTTTGTTATAAATTTGCTTTATTCTATAATTAGTACAACCATGAAGCAAAATAAATTTTTCTTTTTATTTCGTTTCGTCCGACGTTGCAAACTTCAGATTCATTAAAAAGCGTGCAGTTAATTTCCGTTTTACAAATATACTAAGATATAATAACGCTCTAACTATCCTAACGCTGAAATCACTGTATCTACATCAACAGGAAGCGCTGCGACTATCGTCTCGCGAGCTGAACGAGGTCGTCAAGCCGCACGAGGCGGTGCACATCGGCGACCGGGTGGACAACGACTACCTGGGCGCGCGCAACGCCAGCTGGAACGCCATCCTGATAAACCGGGACGATGCACCCGTCGACCAGTCCGTCGTCCATCCCCGCGACGTCTTTCGCAGCTTCGACGATCTCAAGGGACACTTGGACAGCTTGATGACGAAGGACAACGCGGCCTACAGCAGGTGATGAGCGATGGAGCGACCGCGCCGTGCAGGTGACGGCCGACCTCGGATTTTGTATTATAGCGAGCGCTATGGGGTTGTTATCGCGTGGTTACTTGCACTTGCTGAATTTTCATTTGGTTCGTAGAGATGAAACTTTGTGAATAGGAGGATAATGTGATAAACAATGGCTGTTACGGTGACGTCGAGTATTAATGTATGCACCTAGACGTAGATAACACATTTGAATCTTTGTTTCTCTTGTGTTTTGAATTACGATTCATGGATTGGTTTGTCAAATAAAGTGCAAGTAACTATGCTGTTAGACTTATTTTAGGTAGTGATCGTTAAATTGAAAATTGTTTCGTTGAAATTTACATTGTTGAAATGTATACTGATTGTTTTATGTGGCCATAGGTACTGAAAGTATCTATACTAAATTTACTGGAAACATGACGTTTGTATTTTCCAAATAAATGTATTTTATTTTTGTCAAAAATTAATCTTTAATAATTGATAATTTTAAGAATTCACGTTTATGCTCTTAAGCTGACTATATTTTATATTATAAGCCAAAAATGATCACGGGCTTGTTTTGTAAATTATTAGCAGATTGTTATTTTTTTACGATAGAAGAATTTTTTCAAAAGTTACTTCATACCTGTAAAGACTATACTAAAAAATATTAATATAATAGAATAAAATATGATAATAGTTCGTTCAAAGTTATTTTTGAAATAAAACTCTTGATGTTTGTCAATATAAATATAATGAATCGTTACGGAATAAAAATAAAGATCTGAATTTTTGTGATATGCAAGTGAGTACTGGTTTTCCTATAAAATTCTTGGAGTCTTTTTAGTTTTGATAAAAGAAAATTTCAATGTAAACGACTTGTCTTATTTAAGTTAAACAGATATTTTCTTTTTCTTTTGAATTGAATTTGATTTCATTTCGAGATTTCAAAATATATTTTGAATAAACGACAAAATACTACTAGTAATTACTATATAGATGTATAAATGTTAATCAATACTCATACCATTAAATGTTGAATACCAAAAATACTTTTATACACGTAATATGTGGAATATTCTCGTACAATAAAAATGCATTCAATGCATAACTTTATTGCAAAATTTATGCAAAATTCATTTAATCTTTTTTTTTCTCCTGACCTATGCGTTCTTGAATTCTATTTAATATTCCTTAATTTTGATTTATATCTCAGCCTAAAAATGAAATTCTATGCATTAAAATTAAACCACTAGCACATCTATTAGTGTTATAGTTCTATTGAAATAAAATCACAAGGGTAAGAAAAAAGTTATCCTCTCACAACTTAACGCCTTCAACACTTCCATCCGTCATTTCTGCGCCGTACTTAACGAACGACGAAGACGGCAAAACCGCTGCCAATTTCATTAACACTTAGCTTCCTCCAAATTAATATATCGTTCCTATATTTATATTACATACTTCAAATCAAAATATTTTTACGCACTTTTTTTTTTAAATATTCAATCTTAATCTTTGATATTATTTCCACACCATCTTTCGGTAAATAACATGGTGCTTTGTTTTATACTTTAAATAAAATTTTTTTTTTTTTTTAATAAATTTTATTATATTTAAAGGTTATTATTTTAAACGTAGAAATTGTTTTAATTTTACAGTAACGTGGACATTATACAAGAAATACATAAACACTACATCTCCATAAAATTTGGAAGCAATCAAACCAATTTTAGTTCGGTTTTTAATTTTTTACTCGAAAAACCAGGCAATATAATGAATTGAAATTTATATAGGTTATAGGTATTAATATTGTGCATTATCATATTTTTTTTTTAACCAGTTTACCGATTAGTTTGAAAGTTATAACTTTTAGAAAAAAAAACACGTTTTTGTTAAAACCAAAGAACGGGACTAGTTAAAAATTTTCTTTTCCTTTTTTTTTTAAATCAATTTTATAAAGATGGAAAATTTGAAATAAAACAAAGACGCATCGACAAATCAAACCCTATATTTTTTTGCCGCATTCCGACAAAAAAAAGATCTGTCTAGTTAAAGTCGATCGAGTATATCCTGAGATAAAGCGGTATACGTACAGATATTTTCTAAAACCAAGTGATTGAAACTTCTAACCCCTCTAATCATGTTTTTCGAGCGATTTAACGAAAATGAAAATTTTACTATTACAAAGTTTCCTCAACAATTATAGAAAAAAAAAAAAAAAGAAAAATTGGCATCCAGAGAGCTCTCGTCCATCCTCGGCACGCGAGAAATAGATAGGCCGACGACGAGATTCCCCGCGGCCGAGCGCGTGTGGGTGTCCGGCTGACGATTATCAAGCGGCGTTTCCGGGTAAACGAGCTGATATCTGTATCATGTGCCACGAGAGTCACATCCGACCTCTAACTTTCCAGTCTCCTCTCCTCTCTCCACTCTCTGTTCCATGTGTTTTTCACTCGACTCGCCAGCGACGGACCCATTCATGAGAAGCGCGCGGCCGCTCTCTCGACGAATGTGCGCTAAGGACTCGAGTCGAGAGTTATCTATTGAGCTGATAGGGGTGCGGACAAAAAATTGCGATAAGGAATTTTGAAACGCCGTGTGGCTCGCCGAGGTCTAGTGAGCTAGTTGTCGCCTGTATTATATATTTTCGGCCTATTATACTTGAGCGGTTTATTCTCGTTTCTGTACATTATTAATAACATTTTTATTGAAACTAACAATGGCTGTAGTTATGCATATGTTTAGGTAGTTTTTTCATTTTTCATGCCCCAGTTATTGATCGTAAAAAAAATCATCATCATAGATATTATGAATGGTTTCATTCGAAAAACTTTTTATCCCATAATAACGTTTCATTACTAAGACATACAACGAATAAACAAAACCAAACAAATATAATTTCGACTCTATTTTTCATTAACTTCTATCATTTTGTCTTTATTCTTTGTATTCACTTATAAATAAAAAAAAAAAATAACCAGAATTATAAGCGCGATTTCGCCATACGCTTCGGCTGGAAACTTCCGGCGTTGGCGATATACACAGCCGCGGGCGCTGGCAGGCTGCATTCCTCGTACACGCGAGCAGAGTAGTTCGTTAAATCTTCCCCTAGCTTGCCGAACAATGGATACATAGGCTTCTCGTAAACGAGCTTTCGGATGCTCGGAGCATTAGAGGCTAATTAGCGATTTTTCAGGTGTGTTTGGTATAGGAATGTTGGTTTTCCTTTAATTGCGGAAGCTAATAGGTAAATTTTCGATGCCTACGGGTTCTTTATCAAGTTTTTCGTCCCGAGTTGTAACAGTAGTTATACTCGGTGATTTTCAAAGGAAGCCGTTGCAATTTTAATTAGAAATCCGCATATGTATAGAGGCTGGTAACCAGTTGGTAGCCGCGAGTGCACATACATTATCCATTGAGCGAAGGAAGTAAAGGCGCGTGACTCTGTTAAAAGCATGAAATGAACGAGAGGAGGCGAACCTTCGGTCTTTCATGCTCGCAACGATGAATGTGTTTACGTACGCGCGCGCGCTCGTCGTCTTCTTTTAAAGGGCAGCTCTTCTTCTCGAGGATTTCCGGGAACTTGTGGAAAGCTCAAAGCTGTAAATCGATGTATGGGTTGTAAAGAAGTGCCAAGTTTTTAGCAATAAGTATTTTGTAAAATCCTGTGTGTTGTTGTAATTTTTATGTATTTAATACTTACGTTTTACATATTGGAGTGAAAGTATAGATATTTTAAAAAGATTTCATACTTTGCTTTATTCCAAAAATTAAATTTCTTCTTTTGTAATTTGGTTAAAGGGACTTTTTATAGTTGAATTGTTGGAGAGTAGTCAGTTTTCTAAATGGTTAATTCGGTGATTTAATCGTGATTTTTCACTACCTGACTTCTTCCAGATATGCGCTCAACAAAATCTACGATTTACATGATCAAAGAGGCGTTCCATTAGTTCAATGCACATCAATGAAAGAACGGAGAGTTTGGGTCTAAAAGAAGTGGAAAGATATATACAGGAAATATATGGTAACAATCATTTTGCGGTACTTTTAATGCGACTAAAAATTATACGCAGTGTTCTTATAATATTATATATGACGTGGATGCCTGAGCGCCGAATGAGACCAAGTGCCATTAAATATGATAAATTTACAAACTATATATGAAGATTTTAAATTTCCCATTCATATTAACTAATTGATTCATGGTACATTTTTGAATTTCTCATTCATAAGCTATCCTAAAAAATATCACGTGTTTTCATGTTGAAGTTAAAACACCGTGATTCATTTGAATAACAACTTGCCACATATAGCTTTCGTTAAAATGATTCTTATTTGAATAAGGCACGCGTTTTCTGCTAATAAGATGTTCGCTTCAAGAATAGTATTCTCGAGGAGAACTAACTTTTAAGTGCTCGCGCGCTCGACACACAAGAACTGCAACTGCGAAAGAAAGTGCAAGTGCGAGTGAGCATTGTTCTTGTCTCGAGAAATGCAAATTAAATTTGCGTGGTAAATTTAATTTTCTCAAAGCTTCGTCTTTTGCTACGGTTATTGAAAAACCATTTCAAATAAACTATACGCAACACATTGCTTTTCTATAGAAAAACCTTCAACCTGAATTTAAATTGCCATTGAAAAAGAAAAATTATTAGATTTACTTGAATAAGTTTTCTTCAATTTGCAACGTTACGTTAACAATACCACACCTCTACGTAAATAATCCAAATGTACATAAATTCGCAAAACCATCAAAAAACCAAATCCTCCCCCAAAATTCTCTAAAAAGAATTTAAAAACCTCGCTCCGACCATTGAACCACAACACAGGCGCTGTCCCCTTTAAAAGGGAAGTACATATATAGTATATACGTATAATACGTGCGCTGGCGCACGAGGAAAAGGTATACCCACAAAGCCTCCGCAGCGGCGGCGGCGGCGGCACGAGGCGAGGAATAGAGCGAGCGCGGAGGAGGAGAGAAGAGAAAGAGCCGGAGTACCGCGAGCCGCACAAGACCGAGAGAGAGAGAGAAAAAGCGACGGAGACGGAAAAACGAAGCACTAAACTCTCCTCGCCCGCGCTCTCTTGAGTGTACGAGAGAGAGAGAGAGAGGGAAAGAACTCTCTCCTCTCTCTTTCTCTCCGCCGCAGTGTATAATCCTACTTCCATCCTTCTCTGCGGCTGCTGCTGCTGCAGCGCGCGGAGTCTGCACGACGAGCCGCGCCGGGGCGTCGAGAGCGAGTCTAATGCGGAGGCGAGCGCCGCGCTCTCCTTTCCTCTCCGACGCGCGTGTTGCAGAGTAGGTACAAAATAGTTTTCTCTCTCTCTCTCTCTCTATCCGCGAGCGCTTCTTCCTTATCGCTCATCTCGCGCGTGGTGTGTGTGTGTGTGTGAGAGAGAGAGAGAGAGAGAGAACTGTTTATCGCGAGGGAGTAGGACTCCGTATAGTACTTCCGTTTTTCGCGCGGACTCCGCTTCCTCTCTGTGCTATATATACACGGATGAGTGTATATTCGTGCCATGTGCGTGTGTGTATGTGGAGTTGAAGTAGCGAGGGAGCGGTCGGAACAGAAGTTCTGTCGGGTTTCGGGGAAACGACGATGATGGGTATTTTCGATCAATTGGGAGGCGATGTAGTTAAAGATATATACCGTATATAGGTTTAGTGACATGTTGTCAGAATGCGGGTACGGACGTTGCGTGTGGCCCCCTGACCCGTCAGTTAAATGCCCAAAAAGCTTGGTTCGGTGGTGCGGGCTTCTTGCCTTTGCTCCGAAATGAAAATGCAGTAGCGGTTCACGCAAAATTTTAACAAATTACATATCAATTTGGATGAATTCAAACACTTCAATAATATATCTATTGTTTTTTGTTATACTCGAATATACATAACATTTGAAAAAATAATTATTGTTAAAAATTTGAACACAACGATTTCCTTTCATTTTAACTTTAACTTTTCTAGAAAACCAAGAATCTCAATTTACCCTTCGAAATAAGTATTACAATTTTACAACAACTAGACGCGAACAATCCCTTATACGCATATCACGCAAACAACAAAAGACATTGAAAATTTCCCACACGTTGAGAAAAGCCCACACACGGGATGCTCACCGACGTCTCTTTTCTCCAAAGAGTGAGAGAGAGAGAGAGAGAGAGAGAGCCGTCCCTCCGTCTGCTCCGAAAATAGAAACACGTGCGAAAGCACGACGCGACGCACCTACTATATACGCCTTCTCTCTTTCTTTTTTCCCTCCTCTCTTTCTCTGTACCTATACACATTCGTATATATATACACGCGTCGTGCTCTCGGAGCATGAATTCGATTATTTTGAAAACGAGTCCGAGTTGCCGCATGAATAATGGCCGCGAGCGGTCGGTTTAAAGATCGGGTTATGATTTGTTTACGGATAAGGTTTGACGTAAACGTGCGTGCTGTTTTCGATTTTTATTTTGTGTGCTAGGATATAAACGTTGTTGTTCTAGAAATCGCAGATAATTATTGCATATATACATTTATTAATTTATTTATTTTTTTCCTAATAAAAACCTAATATATTATGACATTTAATTAAAAAAAGTATACCAATAAATTTTGAATGAAAATACTCCAATTTGTCAAAGCGACAGTTCGAAACACCTTTTACACCTTGTACATATATTAAATTTATCAAACCCAGCCCAACAAAAAACCATAAAAACTCTGTTTCATCCGCAGCCACCAACATTTCTCCTCTCTCGTGGTAATTGCAGGCAAGTAACCGCATCAGCACCACAGCGCAGCGTATATAAACAAACTATCTCCCGGCCGGAGGACTTTCTCTCGCGCGCGCACCGCAAATCGGCCTCTCTTCTCTCCTCTCCCACACACTACGCACGCGTCGTCGCAATTTCACCCCTTTCAACAGCAGCACCACCACCACCACCACCGGCACTGGGACACACTGCATCCTGCACACTCTCACCTCTCGGCGCGAGATTAATGAACCCGCGGGCGCGATCGTCGTCGTCGGTCCGCGCGCTCCTCGGCTATATACTCGGCGGAATGCGGCCTCGGCAGTAAACTCGAAATTGCCCCGCTGCCGCTGCTGCAGCACACTCACACACACACACACACACAGAGAGAGAGCGCGCGCGCGTATATATCCTTCTCTTTCTCTCTCCGCGCGTCGGAGCGGCGGCGAGAGTCGCTAGCGGCGCGCGCGGCGAATTAGTGCCTCGCCGAGATTCGAGCGGAGCGGGCGCCCCGCTGCTGCAGCCCCACACCACGCGCGTTCGCGAGCTGTGCTGCTGCTGCTGCTGCAGTATATATATATATATATACATTGAAAATTTGTTTATGGGTATATATATGGTATAGTGGTGTATAACGCCGTTCATGACTCTGTGCAAAGGGTGTCTGTGATTTTGTGCGGAGAAGAATAAGGAGGAGAAGAAGAGAGAGAGAGGGAGAGAGAGGGAGAGAAAAAGAAGAGGGAGCGAGGGAGAGAAGCGATGTTGCCGAGGCGACTGCTCCTGGCGGTGGCCCTCATGTGCGCGGGCGGGCACGCCGAGCCCGATCCCGCGCTCGACTGGAGCCGCATGTCCAAGCTGCGCGACGAGGACAAGTGCTACGATAATAACGGCAAGGCCCAGGTGAGCGAGAGCGGATATAAACACGCCGCTGGTTCATTGTCTATGTGGGCTCTCTTCTTTTATTGCTATATTGGCTATTATGTGTGAGCGTGCATAGCGGACGCTTCGGCTTTTGACGTGTGTACTGCCGATCTGTGATGGGTGCAGGGCGATCGGAACGGGTGGTGTTTTGACAAGAGGAAACAAAATATTTGAAATTTTAATTTTTATCGAAAGAATTGGCGCACTTGTAGATTCTATGTGTTTAATTTTGACGGCTCAGCTCAAAAGTTCATATTAGAGAGAAAAGTTCTGGTTCGTTCCAGATACTAAATAGTTTTAGAAAGGTTTAATTCTTTATCCGAAGAGGCTTAAAGTCGAAGATGAGTAGACGAAAAATATTTTACAATTTTCGAATTATTCGTAATTAATCCATCAATGACCTACGCTCGGGGTGCAACTATATATTGCCCTACAGCGGAAAAGTCAAAATCATATTGAGTGGGAACAGTAAAATTATCAATTGGCCACCTATTTTTTTGACTTGAAATTGTTAAAAAAAAAACATACGCAATTGACAAGAGTGCATAATTAGCATAAAATAGCTTAAACAAAAACATAATTCAAATTACAATAATTTGCGTATAGTGCAAAGAATTATAAATTGGATATATTTCTTGGGATGGCATTTTTTTTTCACGTCGTGAAAGTACGGGCTGCGGTCGGGCAATAATTAATGTGAAAAGAGGAATTATAAGGTCCTTATAAAGTACTTGCGGGTATTTTGTAAAAATTCTCGGTACGAGACCGTAAATTATCGTGAGATTTTAAATTGGGCGAAACCAGAATTAGTGGATCAAACGTTAAAGAGGATTTTTTTGTAAATAATTTACAACTTCAAAGAATTCAATTTATTTTTAACTCTTATTGAATCTTATTCTAGAATATCAAAGAACTTCAGTTTTGCAATAATATAATTGTCATTTTCTATTATTGAAAAGGTTTCAACAAATCAAAAATCCACATAAAATGTGAAATCTTCTTAGGATATATTAGTAACGTCCTCGTTCGGGTCGTAAAGCCAACATAAGTACGTTTATTACCTTTAAATTGTTATTACAGGAAAAAATGTCCATAATACCTCATCATAATTGTCAAGAAGTAGTTAACCTAGTTTTATTGACTATTCTTACACTTAGCACCATACTTTTGCTTTATTTATGAAAAATTATTGTTTTACAATCATATGAAATGACATTTAAAGTCAAATAATATTACACGTACTTTATTGTGAAATTTTAATTAAAAAGAATGTTTTTTTGTATATATCAGGATTAATTACATTAAATTTATCGTCTCATTTCTGTTATGTAATTCTTCGCAAAGCAAACAATCGTTAAGGGTATAAGATACTCTCATGAAAATTCAATCTCTCAATTTTTTTTTTTTTTCGTACAGTTGAAATTCAAGTAAGATATATTCTTCCTCCAAATCACTATAGCATGCATTTCTAAAACTAAAATATTTCCAACTCGAAAGTCTTTTATTATAACTACGAATTTCACGTACGATACAACACATGAATTATTGATGAATTTCACTTAGTTTTATTCGTCTTTTGTAGTCTGCAATTTTCATGACCACAATTCGATGAAAACGTGGTTTAATTTTACCGCGAATTCCCGGGAAAACCGTTCGTTTTATTTTACCACCGCTCCACATTTCCAATTGTCCACCCCGCCTCCGCCCCCCCCCCCCCCCCCTCACTACATAAAATTATCCGAAATAAAAGGCGAAACTTCAAACAGCGTCCATTCATGTCACGTGCAGCTTTATACAATATAATACCCGATCTCCAAACAATATCTCTCTATCGTCGTCTCAAGACAATAAAGAATGCAACCTCTCGAATTCCTCGTCCCTTATATTTTATTTTTCATTAAACAAAGTAACCGAATAACTCGCTGCATCGCTATATATCTCTTTCTCGCTCTCCGGCATCAGTACCGCGGGGGAACCCCACGTGTGTAACCAGATCAGTAGGTAAACTCTGCTGCGCTGGCTTTTGATGCCCTCAGCGAATATACTTCGTCATGTACACGCGTTACAGAGACACGCGCGCGTGCGCGCCTCTCTCTCTCCACTTTTTTCCCAAAGAGCGTTATATACTTACGCGAGGCTCCCCCCGTATTTTTAGCTTCTTTTCGGCTTCTTGAATTTTGGGTTATCGGGTGAGGGTTCGGTGCCGCTTGAACTTTAGCAGATAAAAGAGAGGCGACGCCGGCGGCGGCGGCGGTGGTGTTGATAAGGGGACGGTTTTTTTTCTTCTCTCGCGACAGAGTCAGCCTGTATAGTATAAGTATAGGAGTGCGCGTGCAAGCGTTTTTGTAACATCACGCACCGTTACAAAACTCTCGCGTAAGAGGCTGAGAGAGATGGTTTTGATTATTTTTACGAAGAGGGAAAAGAGTTGCTTGCAAGGGATTTTACATGGGTCTTGGTTGTGCCGTTGATAAGAATTTAGAGTAGCGGCAAATTTTTCTTGGTGTTTCGCTATACGGATTCACGATGAATGAATGATGGAGATGTTGCCACAGTGGGAAAATGTAACGAGTTAGTTTCAGTAGGTCAACGACCAAATAAGCGAGAGATTGTCTTTTCTGATAAGTTGCGATCATGTTTGTCTCCGAAGTTACGAAATCGGATTTAATTTGAATATTTTTGAGCATTTATGTGTCTACTGTATAAATGTACTGTAAAATTGTACAAATAAAATTTGATAACGCTTCCAATTTCTACCTCTAAGTTTCAGGTCATTAATATCTCTGATTTATTGAATTTACGGATATATTTATTCTTTAAAATACATTGAATTTAATCTAATAATTTAGTATTAAACTTTAAATAAATTATATATTTTTTCTATTGGACTTTGGAGTGAAACAAATTCAATTCCAAATTTGCATGGAATATTTTTTTCTATTTATAACAAAGGATTTATACTACTTTGGTTTCCATTACGACCCTAGTGTGATATATTATAAGAAGTAAAGAGCTGTACAATATCATATACATTTATGAAGTAACAGACTTGGGTAATATATACTTGTAGTAACATTGTATGAGAATTCCTACACGACCTCTTCCTTATCTTTTCCACAAATATGGATTTTGTATGACGAACAAACACTCCCCCTAATACCCCTCAATATATCTCAAATTTCCATTAGTACACTTTTTCATATGCACCTCTATAATCCTGTTAAATGACTTCACTATTCCATAAACTATTCCAGCAAGTTTAAAATACGCGCGAAGCCAGTCGAGAGCGCAACGCGAACCGCCGCGGTCCCTCAAAATAATAATAGTGAGAAATAGACTTGGCCCTGTTACAGAGATGCATACCACCGTTCGAGAACGCGGCGTTCAGCATGCCCCTCGAGGTGACCAACACCTGCGGTCAGGATGGCCGACCCACGCCCTTCTGCAAGCAGACGGGCCTGTTGATACGCAACAAGTCGTGCGACGTCTGCGAGGAGGGCGATCATCCGGCGAGCTTCCTCACCGATCACGACACCAACGAGAACGTTACCTGGTGGCAGTCACAGACCATGTACGACGGGATACAGTATCCCAATCAGATCAACCTCACCTTGTCATTCGGTGAGTTTCTTTTTTTGGGGGGACTATATTTGTTGCTTTGGAAGAGTGGGGGGTTAAACGAATGGTAAGATGATTCATCGTGAAATAGTAATAATTTACCGCTTTCATAGTTGGTAAGGCATTACTGGCTGTCCATTTCATTATATTTATATGTAAAAATGTTGACAGCAAAGGACATACAGACAGTCGATCAGATTTCTAACAGATAAACGATATTGAGTTAGTCAGACTTGCACCGATGAAGTAGTATGGATATCCATTATTTAAGCCGTGCAGTAACGAAATTGAGATTTCATTATCAAACAGTGAATATGAATTACTGAAATAAGTATCGAAATAGTGAATCTTCACTATTCGATATTTATATTCGAAAGAAACAAACATGAAAAAACTAAAGTCAATCATTTCCTATATATTCACACACTATACTCTCGAAAAGTAAAATAGCGAACAAATTTTCATTATTCCATAGTTAAACATTTGACTTTTTAAAATACCGAAGTGAATTTTAGTTATTTGAAAGAGTTCGAATATGCACTAGAATAGAGAATACTCACTATTTTGGAAATGCACGACTTTTAACTACTGCATAGTGATTTTTTCATTATACTTTACATTTCGATTTTACACTCTTTCAGTCAAAGTATGCTAACAAAAAAAAGAACGATTCTTACCTAAACGAACAAGATAAACCACGCACAGCATGCTAACTTGCAATATCCAACGTTTACCAGCAGTCTTCGCACACAACACAAAACCTTCCCTTCTTCGAGCGAAACTAGATCATCGGCAACCGAAGCCTTGCATTTTCAATTATTAACTATACACGCGCCGATCGCGATAATCGCACGATGCCGTTAGCGCGTAAAGCAAAAAAAAGGGAAGGAAGGAAGAGCGCATATACGTGGTTGTAACACACAGAGAGCGAAAGATCGTGCGGCGATCGTTTCGACGAGGCGCGCTGCAGCCGCGTCTATGTGTGTGTATAGATAAACACTCGTGCTTAATCGTTTATGCACACACCCACATCCGCGAAAGAGAGAGAAAGATGGAGTGGGGTCAAGCCGTTTCATTGCCGGTCGCGGGCTTTTGTGATGGGAGAGAGAGCGAGTGCACGTACTTATACTTTCTATATAGCGGCGTGATCGCGAGTGAAGCTTTCCCGTGGGAATGTTGGGCAGTCGTTTGTGTTGTGTAAATATTATATTTGTTTAATGAATCTTTGCTGGAATAAGTGTAAGAAGTATCGAATCAGTGGGTCAATTATCCGAAGTGACGAAGCGTTGCAATTTTATATATAAAAATAGCCGTGAGAAATGTATTGCTTACGGTTCAATCCACTGATACTATATTACATAAATCACAATACTTTTTTTTTGTTGCTTTCTGTTTTCTCGCTAACATTACTCTCAATCGTTTTATCACTTAACAATATGCATATACTTTGTAGATTTGTTAACGCTGTTATTCTTCTCGTAAACTCTAATTTTAATTTATTTCGATAAGTAGGTGTTACGGCTCGGCTTTGGGAAATAAGACATTATTTATGATCTATTAAATTTATCGTAATTCTTAACTAGCCAAGATCAATCAGACATTATAGTAAACGAACGGCGGGCGTGCGACCCTCCATTCACAATTTCTCAGCTCGCGCACGTCCGCGCGCGTATCGCTATATACTTGCTCCATCGTCCCAAGAACTTTGCCACATAATCACGAGCCTCTCCCTATC